>JAUCBJ010001428.1:0-64853 GCA_032718475.1 Nemertoderma westbladi | reverse complement strand
CGCCTTGCTAACCAGTTCCCCCCTGGCGCTAGAATACTCTCAAAAGGGATCTATAACTCGAATAGTGCAAGCTACCGGCTGATTGGCTGATTTGCTGTGCGAAGGGATCTGGGCTATGTTTGATCGTCCAACCAGCTTGGGAAGGTTGCCCCATAGCCCTGCTTTCTGTATCTGCCAATAGGATTTGAGTTGGTTTTGATTTTGACCTATCACAGATCTACTGAACTGAATTTCCTATCTGTATGCTCATTCTCTGTGGTGGGTGAGAGCTTCGTGGAATAAGGGTAGCTGGTACCCTTGTATAGGGAGTAGTCACGAGTGTGTTGTTGAGGATTCTAAGCCAGGAAGAACGGCTCTGGAATCACGTATTTTTATAACTTTATAAGAAACATTAGTAGTCTTAGATTATAGAGCGTATGACTGTTATCAGTGCATATCACAGTTCTTATCATATTTCATACCTTATTTTCTAATCAGTTCTTACATTATCGGTTCAATATATCATTATACTGCTATTTTACTGTTGTTTGGTTGAATATTATTTGGAGAACACATATAAAGAACCCAAAGTTCCCAATTTTCTTGATACACTACAGGTTAGAGAGACAGTTTACATACAACGATTGCGACTTATATTATAGTGGTTTGTAGTGAATATAATGCTATTTGGTAGCCACTACTTGAGTCAAGCGCTATTCTCTTTATACGTGATCAAAGTCAGTGACTGTCGGCAAACCAGTGAGCAGTATTGTGTGGTACCGGTAGTGTGTATGATTGTGATTGAGACTGATAACTAAGCATCTCCTAAAGAATGCGTCTCATACGTGAAATCTAAGCCATATCGTTGTGTTTGGTGTAAGTCATAACTTTGTTTACATAGATAGAACGCCACGTCCGAAAGGAACTGCTAATATTTCCCGAAAGTGAATAATATTTGCCAGAGATTATATACTAGTGATCAATCGAATAATACAAGTAGGCTTCACTGCAATAAATCTAAGCATACGAATCCAGTCTCCCGGGAATATCCAGCGGGTGAATGAACGCGCACTAGGCTGGTTTCGGCTAATGTTGTGTTTATTTTGTATTAAATCTTGTCATCTTATAAAGTTAATTTACCAACTAAAGACATATAAATTTTGGCAGGTTAAACTGCTAAAGGTCTCCAAAAGCGCGTACAATAACAGTCATTGATCTTATTGCAGTAAGCAATAAGGTTGCTAAGCACCGGTCGATCGGTAAACCTGAACCGGTACTTCCGTAGGTCAGTAGGCCCAACTGCCAGAACCGGCACTGCTGTAGGTCCGTAGGTCCAACTGTCAGAACCGGTACTTCTGTAGGTCAGTAGGCCCAACTGTCATAACCAGTACTGCTGTATAAGTACATTAGTATTATTCGATTTTGATTATTGTATACCGGTAGGCCTTAGTACTTAATCAGGGACTGCAGCCCTGATTTTTTATTGAGATTCTACTTATTTCTGTCGGTTTTATTTCCTAGTAAGTTAATATTGAGCTGAAGACGTGTAAGTCTGCTCAGATTGTTCAGATCATTGTAGGCTGGACTGTTGTCTGACTGTTGTTAGGCTTGAAGATTACAGCGTGTGTAGAGTAGGTCTGATAGAGTGCCAGTTAGTAAGTTGGGGCAACTCGTAGTTGTAAGGTCAACCCCCTCTTAAAGAATAAGTCGTACTACTGTATTAGCACGCATACTAACTAACAATTTCAGAATCTGCATATACTGTGGTTTATTTAGGCTTGATAGTAGTCCGTCAGCGTTTATCCTGTATTGTTTGTATAGTCTGTTCAGGTACCGTAATATTATTCAGATATTTTGTAGGCTGGATTGTTGTCTGGCTGTTGTTGGGTCTGAAGGAATTGCTGCGTGTGTAGAGTAAGTCTGATAAAGTGCCAGTTAGTAAGTTGGGGCAACTCGTAGTTGTAAGGTCAACCCCCTCTTAAAGAATAAGTCGTACTACCGTATTAGCACGCATACTAACTAACAATTTCAGAATCTGCACATACTGTAGTTTGTTTAGGCTTGATAGTAGTCCGCCAGCATTTTAGTTTGTATTTTATTTGAGTATTCTGTACGGGTAGCGTAATATTTATTATTCAGAGTTTATGCGATTACTCGCAACATTCATGTCCCCAAGTTTATTCCTACAGTAATTGTGTTTGTTATACATACCGTTATAGTTAAATTAACCCCGGTACTACACGGGCTGCTTGGCGTAGGTAAAGACTGGTGACTTTGTGCCCCGGTCACTCCAGCAGATGCTGTGGTTCTTTTAACTGTTCAAGTATATTTAACTGCAGGTTATTTGTTTTACAAGTACTTGTACCTAACTTAGGGTTTAGTGTACAGTGCTTTCCGAAAGTAATTAGTGTAGGCATTATATTTGTGTTGTAAAGTGGTTCATAGGCACGTTTGTTCTATTAACCTCTAGGTAGGAACACTCCGTGATACATAACGTAGTACCTATAGCGATACGGCTGTAGGTCGTCAGGCGGTGGTATTTTCCTATCTGGACAACGCAGTATATTTACTTCTGCTTATTATTTTCAAATACTGTAGTATCCTATCCGTTGTAATAACCAGAAGTTCTAACCCTTTGTTAGACTGGTTTGTAGTTTCCCTGTTAAATTGCCCTAAAAATTTCGTACGTATAGTCTTTTCGTGAGTTTATTAGAGATTGTAATCTCAACAATATTGTAAGTAATTAATAGATAAGTAACGTAGGCCAGTAGAATTATTCGTTTTAGTGTCTAATAAGTAGCACTTCACTGAGAGCGCACAGCTTCTGTGTAGTGATTATTTCCCAGAAATAGTAACATCTATTTCAGTATTGTAACAAAACCCCTTATCAGGGTATATATATATATATTATAAATCAACTTAAAAGATTTATAAACTAGTAGGTCTGTCATACAACAACTAGGTCTCAATATCAGTTGGACTACTGCTTAAATAACGGTAACAAAGTAAGTTAAAGTAACCAAGTAACCCTAAAATATTCAGAAATTCAATTATTCTAAAATAATTGACATACCGGTATTTACGATAGGCTTATTATATTTATTTCTATAAATTTGAGCGGAAATCATACCGGTACTCTGTAATTAATTCTAGTCCATAATTATACTTATATATACTATCAGTGTAAACTGTATACCGGTATTCACGATAGGCCTATTATATATTTATATATTTGTGCTAAATTTATATACCGGTACTCTGTGACAAAACTAGTTTACAATACTTATATATATTATAAGTGTATACCGGTATCCTAATATATTGTAATTAATTACCGGTACTAGGCCAGCAGTCCTACTGAATTACTGGACTTGCTTTAACTGTAACTATAGCAGTAGGCATTCAACTGTATAACTAAATATGTCTGACACACAACAAAACCTGTCGGATAGTCTACTCGATGTCACCATCTGTGACAAAGATAGGAGTGTGGAACGATTAAGAGAAGAGTTTAGTTCACCTCCTACTAAAAGAAAGGTCATCCCTCCCGTAGTATCAGACCCTAGGCTAATCCACCATAGGTCTATCATAGGCACTCGGGCCCAGGTCAAACGGAACCAAGAGGCAGCTGTTCTATCGCAGCAACATCTTGGTCAAGAACCTACTCCCCAGAGACCCGATAGCTCCAGTGGTTCGGATACTGTAGAGCTGACCCCCGAACGCGGAGTGAAGATGGTGGGTACAGCTTACTCGGATCCCCTTCTTACTCTTCCAGCCGCGGTACTAACTACGATCTTGATTGCGGTGGAGGAACACCAAGGCGATTGGGCGAGAAATAAGCGATCGACCCAGGATAGTTATGCGGGCTACGCAAGGGAAGAATTGATGTCTATTGTCGAGTCACAATGGAATTTTCCCGGACTCGGATTCCCGTTAGATTTGTCAGAAGCTACTTGGGAAGACATATACCGGATGGGAGTGACTAAAGATACTATGGATCCAGCTGTTTGGAAGAGGTCGGCAGCAGGATATGTGCAGGGATTCTTCGGCTCTTTAGAGAGACTAGAAGAACAACTGTTTCGACAACCAAAACGACCTCAAGAGCAGGAAGAGCTGCTTTATCAAGTACGTGAAAGAACTCTACGTATTAGACTGATCCTATCGGCCTTTGAGGAAACTTCCAAAAGAAGGCAGGACACGTCTCTGCAAGTTGCTGTCAAGACTTGGTTCCAGCGGGTAGGACTCAAAGTTCAAGAAACAGCCCAGTGGAAATCCCGGTTGGCTGAGCGACCAACCTACGAAGAATCAACCGATGCCACCTTTTCTCAAGTGGAAAGTGAAGTGACAGCAGAGGGACCGCGACCGAGAGACGACATTGATATCTATCTGTCAGACTATCAGAGATTCCTAGGAGACGAGGAGTTGAGAAGAAGGCTGGCTGGACTTTCCCCTAATAGTGAAGGAACCAAGCATGTGTTGGACGCAATTGATACGGAAATGTTAGCTGCAAACCAAGCTAAATTTGATGAACAACTCCGCATCGCTAGAGCCCAGGAAGAACAAGTCAAGAAAAAACAGATAGAGGACCGAAAGGCAGAAGCAGCGGCAAAAGCGGCAGCGGCAGTGGAAGCGGCAAAAAGGGCAGCGGAGGCAGAAGCAGAAAGAAAGGAGGCAGAAGCCGAAAGAAAGGCGGCAGAGGCAGAAAGAAAGACTGCAGTGGCAGAGGCAGAAAGAAAGGCAGCAGAGGCAGAGGCAGAAGCAGCAAGAAAGGCGGCAGAGGCAGAAAGAAAGACTGCAGTGGCAGAGGCAGAAAGAAAAGCGGCGGAGGCATTGGCAGAAGCAGAAAGGAGAGCGTCTGACGAGATCGCCCAGCTAGCGTTGGAAAATATTCAGGAAAGTCAAGATAGTATAAATAAACGGTTAACGGATAGTCGAATGCAGATGATGAGTCGATCTACTTCCAAACGACAGGGATTTACCTCCTCTGATGAAGGAGATACCACCGACCCTGAAGGTGGAGGAAATAGATCTCGTCTAAGTAGGCGTAAAAGAACGTCTCCCCGTCAGAAATTGCCTGATTTACCTCCAGCTGTTAGAAGACAACTAGCTAGCACAGCCGTAGCGAGTACAGAACACACAGACCGGATTGTTACTGTAAGTAGACTCCCTACTATAACAGATGAACCTGAAATAATTAGGCCTGTTCTCGAAGCCACCACTTCGGTGCTAGAGACACCTGTATTCCAGGGAGCAACCTCTAAATTCCCTTTACACAGCACGAAACTATCAGTGCCTAGTAGAACAGCCCCTGAAATGGTTCCTGTCATGGACTCCGAGCGTATGGATTGGTCGCCCGTAGTCCCTCGCCCGCCCGCCACAACGTTGGCGACTCCCGCTTCGGCGGTCGAGTGGGTGGAGGAGGGACGGAAAGGGATGAATGTCCTGCTCGGACAGATGCGGGAGACGGTCCACCAGTTCAAGGGAACTGTCAGGGAAAGTAGGTTAGAGCTACAAGAAGTGCAGCAAAGTATCGCGCTAGAACGCGATAAATTAGTAAATGTAAAAAGGGGCATACCAACACCCCCTGTAACAATGTGTCAACCTGTTAGGCCTGAAGTATTTCATGCGCAAGGTGTGGAGCCTACACGCATCTATACTGCTAGCGAAGTAGAAACTCCTATAGCAAACCCTATTAAGGGTGATTATAAACCTGTTTGTAATGATATTCCCTATAGACCTGATAATAATCCGAGAAATTTATATACCGATAATTCGATATTAAATAACACGATGGCCCAAGAAAGCTTTATGCGTCAGATGGCTAGAACAGAAGCCCGCCAAGCGGTCAAAGTGGGAGAAATCGTCAAATTCAATGGAGATGAAATGAAATGGTTACCGTTTAATGAATATTATGAAGATAGCATACAGAACTCTGTACTATCTAGCGGAGAGAAACTGAGATTCCTCATCAAATGTTTGGAAGGACCTCCCAAGTTAATGGCGTTGAAGTTTATTGGACATCCAAATGGATTAAGACAAGTTTGGGATACATTAAACACCAGGTATGGTAATAAGGATAACATAGCTAAGTATTTGTATGCAAAATTAGTAGCTCCCCGAAAGTTCCTTAGTAACGAGATTATAGAATTTTCCGATGAGATTCAAGAGATCTGCCGACAATTGGATTGGTTAGGTAAGTCTCATGAATATCAGAGTTCTATGGTTATTGGAGCCATAGTCTCAACTTTACCAAAGGGTGGAGTATGTACTCGCTGGGACAAGAAAGTGTTGTATATGATGGAGCAACAACGACGGAGCCCTACCATGGCTGATCTCATGTTATTCCTAGACGGTGAGGTCAAACTACAACTCATAAAACAGTCCAGAGAAAAAACATCGGAAAATAAGGTAAGTGAGAAACCAGTTACTAGGAGAAGGGTAAACCCAGTATGTTATACTGACGACGGCGAAAGCCAAGCGTCTCAAGAAGAGGACAGCGGGAAAGACACTGACCACTCTTACTATGTTAACAAGACCCCTAGAGATGTAAGTAAATACAAGCCGCGAACAAATGATAGGAGAGACAAGGCTACCAAGACCCCTCCTCAGTCTCCCAACCGAATTCAGGTAAGAAAGCCCGAAGAACGAGCGAAAGTACATAACATTACCCAAGGTAAAGTGAGCAACATCAAGCCAAACTGTGTGCTGTGCGACGGGCCCCACCGTTTGAGTGCGTGTACTGAATTCTTTAAGAAATTCCTAGTAGCCAGACGAGAAGTAGTGTGGGATAAGCGGTTGTGTTATAATTGCCTCAGACCAGGACACCAACGGCGAAACTGTTACTCTGACATAAAGTGTGCAAAGTGCGGTGCGAAACATCACGTCTTGTTACACAGTGAATTCGAACGAAACCACCCGAGTCAGGTGAGTGAGCCAGAACTACATGTCCAATTCAGTGATGTGAACGACACTGACCAAGGTTCTGAGTGGGAAGGATTCTATACGGACGAATTCTCCGATGCCAACGAATCCTGTTATCTAATAAATACCACAGTGTATAGAGCACTTACATATGAAAAGGACACCGACACGGAGTTCCCCCTAACCACCTTTGACAGACAACCATCTTGGAAAGCTCCAACCTCCAACGTAGGAATACGAGAATTTCCGGTAGTACAGGTAAGAGTTCACGGTCCTAACAAAAGTTACATAGTGAACGCCCTCCTTGACTCCGGAAGCACCGGAACATTCATCGACAAAGAATTAGCCGAGGATATCTTTGCTGGACAACCCAAATTCCGAACTAAGTTGAATATGTCCGGAATTATGCAGGTTTGGAAATCTACCATAACGGCAGATTACTATGTAGGTGCGTTGTCCACCCCACAGGATAAATTAGGAGAACAAAGTATAAGGTCAGTAAAAATGGTGGCTATAAAGAACTTCGCTACTACCCAAGCAGACCTTTATAATTGGGACGAGGATGAGAGCATCCAACATCTTAAGATACCTCGATTCCAGACAGATTATCCTGGAGTGCAAATCCTCATCGGCCAAAACGCGCATGAGGCGCTCGAGACATTGGAGAAACGGCCTGCTCAACCGCAGCCATTACAAACTTATGCGGTAAGAACTAGAGTAGGTTGGTACTTTACTGGCCCTTCCCGCAGAACTCTTGAAGAAAGATTGCCACAAGACCGGCTACTTCAAGTAAAGGATTGGGAAGAGGAGAGCAGTGAAGTGGACGAACCCACTGAGGGAACACCATACTCCTCAGATAATGACGACATATATCAACTCTTCGAGGAAGAGAACACAATCGACCTACTAACCGAAAATAAATTGTGGAATGATCAGCGAACTTTGTGTCAACTGATTCGCCCGTCGGGACCCATTGACTACAATGATGAACTCAATGACGAAATAGAGCGTTACAACGCTAGAACCCGGGACGAACTCGCCGTACGATTCTTTACACAAGAGTTGGTAGAACCCAATTCGTACGATAAGGCTCTATCAATAGAAGAGGAAAGAGCCAAGCAAATCCAGGAGACAACTACACGTTTTCTAAAAGAACAAGGGAGATATGAAATCGGTCTACCCTTTCGAAAACGAGAACCTAGATTTATAAACAACCGACCATTGGCAGAGAAAAGAATCGCTCAATTACATCGACGCCTTACAGCAAATGCTTCAGCTAAAGAAATGTACCAAACGCAGTTGAAGAAATTTATCAGCAAAGGTTATGCGGAACGAGTACCGGAAGAAACACCCATAACAGAGAGAACGTACTATCTAACGCATCATTACGTTCCCAAACCCGGTAAACCACATGAAGTACGAGTTGTATTCGATGGCTCCGCTCTATATATGGGTCAATCTCTCAATTCCGAGTTGTTACCAGGACCCAACTTGCTACAATCCTTGTTGGGAATACTTCTCAGATTAAGACAATATTCCATCGCGTTTGCTTCCGATATAGAAGGCATGTTCTTACAGGTCAAGGCGTTAGATAGAGATAGAGACAGTCTAAGGTTTCTATGGTGGCCTGAAGGCGACCTCAAACAGAAACCAGTGGAGTACTGGATGACCATCCAGGCTTTTGGGATCATATCCAGTCCTTCAAACGCTTGCTCCGTGGTACGGACCACTGCGGATGACAACCGAGACGCCTTCTCAAAAGAGGTAATTGACAACATCAAAAAGGACATATACATGGACGACAATTTAAAGTCCCTTCCATCGGTAAAAGAAGCCATTGATGTCGCGAAAGGAACGGTAGAGTGTTTGAAAAGAGGTGGATTTCGACTGACGAAATTCACCAGTAACTCCCGTGAGTTTCTGGAAGCGATACCAGTAGAAGACCGAGGAACAAAAGACCTCGACCTAATAAAAGATGATCTTCCAGAAACCAAGACGCTTGGCTTGAAGTGGGACACGGAGAGAGATATCCTGTTTTTTCAGCTAAAACAGCGAGAGAATCCAGTTCGGACCAAACGGATTTGTCTAAGTATCCTGAGCACTTATTTCGATCCATTGGGATTTATTAGCCCAGTCATATTGATTGCTCGGAGTTTAGTACAACAAATGTGGCTTGAAAACCACTCATGGGACGATCCACTTACGGGAGAACTGTTAAAGAAATGGATGAAATGGGAAGATTCCCTACCTGCCATCGAGAATTTTATAATTCCCCGTTCATATTTTGGTCATGTTCTCCCTACATATTCCTATCAACTCCATGTGTTTGGAGACGCTAGCGATATGGGAATAGGAATAGTAGCATACCTTCGAGTCGAAACCCCGGATGGAATCAAAGTCGCCTTGGTCACCTCTAAGGCATTGATTAACAACAAGTTGAAGGTTCCTCGAGTGGAGTTAAAAGCGGCTCTCTACGCTACAGCCATCGGACGGAATGTCACGGAACAGATCGATTATCCACTGGAGAAAACGGTTTATTGGACCGACGCTTTGCTCGTATTGGAGTATATAACCAATGAAGTCTGTCAGTTCAGCGTCTTTGTTACCAACAGAGTGGCCATTATCCTTAGTCGAACAACAATAGATCAATGGAGACACTGCCCTGGTACGATTAATCCAGCTGACATCGCCTCCAGAGGAGCCACTCCACAGGAACTGATAGATACTCCAGACTGGTTGAGTGGACCCGACTTCCTGAGCAAGGAAGAAGATGAATGGCCTCCTCACCTTACTACGGCAGAGATCAGACAAGCCAAGGGAGCGGAAAAGGTCAAACCTAAAACCCGAGCGAGCAAATCGAAGTTATTTAAACCGACAATCGATCTATCTGTATTACATGCTTCCGGAAATGATGCTGCGGATCCACAATCCCTCGTCACAAACAAGTCTGTTGTGGAAATTAAGGATAGAGATTGGAAATCTGGAATACCAGACGTCTCGCAAGGAATCTCACCCCTGCTGCAGCGAGCAATACATCATTACAGTTCCTGGAATCGGCTCTGTAAGGCCGTCGCATATTTAAAGCGATGTTTTCATCATCGTTATTCCAAGACGAAGACGACCACTAATGATACTGCTCCATTAACATCGGTCCAAGTTCATGCTATTAAAGATTTACCTAAATATAAAATACCCGATCGGTTTCTAAAAGAAAAGATCAGTTACCAGGAGCATGAAGAAGCCAATAAACAGATACTGCGACTCCTGCAATGCTACGAGGATTCCGACAAGTATTTCCTGTTGTTAAGAAATCCACAGATGCGCTTAAGGGATCGCTTCTCTAGCACAATGATAGATGGGTTAATACGTGTTGGAGGAAGGCTAACTAATGCGCCATTATCTTTTGACACTAAATTCCCCATACTCATTAGGAATCTTGAAGTACAAATCAAGATGATTGTAGATGTTCACAGTAAACTTTATCATGCTGGTAGAGAACGAGTTCTTAGCGAAATTCGAACTCGCTATTATTTCTATAAACCACGTAGAGCTCTGAACCAAGTTCTTAGGAACTGCATACCCTGTAGGAAAGCATTCAGTAGGCCTTTAACACAGCGAGAGGCAGAATTACCTAGGGAACGAGTAAGCTTTTATGAACCACCCTTCACTAATACTGGTGTAGATTTATTTGGCCCTATTGAAGTATATCGCGCTAGGACTATAGTCAAGAGATGGTGTGTCATCTTCGTATGTATGACTTGTAGAGCCATCCATCTTGATATGGTGAACGATCTATCTACTAACAGCTTCGTCTTAAGTTTACGACGACAGATCGCTCGCTTCGGAACTAGTCATACCATGCGATCGGACAAGGGAACGAACTTCATTGGTGCCAACAACGAAATTCAGGCTTACGTAAAGGACTGGAATCAAAGACAGGTGGACGACCAGCTACGGATAACAGCGTCTAGCTGGACTTTTAACGCCGCCGACGCCCCTTGGTGGGGAGGAAGTTGGGAGAGATTAATTCGAAGTGTCAAAACCGCATTTCACTTTATAGTGCCGTGCCGCGCATATCTCACTGACGAACTTCTGCGGACGTTAATGGAGGAAATCGCTGCCTATCTTAACGAGAGACCGCTTATGCCAGTCTCATCGAGTCCCGATTCCCTGGAAGCGCTAACCCCCGCTCACTTCCTACTTAAGAAACCTGTAGCCATGCTCCCACAATCCGAGATTGCCGACGGAGATGAATACTGCCGTCGAACTTGGCAGCTTATGCAGTTGCTATCCCGTCGTTTCGCTGACCATTTTGAGAAACATTATCTGCCCACGCTACAACTTCGAACTAAGTGGTTTGCGCAGCAGGAAAATGTCAGCGCCGGAGACATGGTGCTTATTGTAGATCCGGACCTTCCACGCAGACGGTGGCAGACAGGTCGTATCATTGAGACGCACATCTCGGAGGATGGTTTAGTGCGCTCAGTAGAACTCGTCGTCATGCGACGTAACTTCAAGAAACCCGGCATAATCTTTGAGACGCAACAACTCAATCGCCCAGTTGGTCGTTTATGTTTGCTGGAAAGAGACCGGGAACTCTCCGGAAACTATGGAAAGCAAGAAACTCTTCCCACGACCACCTCCCTAATCCCTCAAACATCTAGGGGCTCCTCAACGTAGTACGTCTGGAGTGGGTGTATGTCTATATTATTTATCTATTTTATTACATTTTATATGTAAATATTATTATGTACTTTATTATAATCGTTTTATTTAATTTTATTTAGTAGAATGTTATTTTAGTATTATTTAGTAGATTAGTGCAATATATTAGTGTTTATTACGTACGTAATTACTTATAATATATATTTAGTGCGACGGCGAGAAATAATTTTTTCTCTTTCCTTACTGTCCGTATCATATTATAAATACGTGACTACAGTAAGATGAAATGTCCGTACTTATTAAAGTACAATAAAGCCACTACTATATTTAAGTATTATTGGTAGGCAGAGTATTAGGAATGCAAAGTTCAGATCCTCGTGTCTCGGCTAAACCAAGCTCTGGGTAGACCTTGGAAACGACTTGCCTCTTCACACTGACATTGCTTCGTGCGATATTGCTCTTCTACCTTATATTAAATAATACATATAGTAGCGTGATGTCCCTCTAACAGTAGCGTAAATCGCAAATAAATCTGTTACACCTTTGACCATCTGTAATTCTAGTCGATTAAGATATCGCGGCACCCACCGATATACTTGAAAGACAAATTCTAGAATCAGTGGTTAACGTCCCCAGATAAGCTCTGGAATAAAATTATGTCAATTTTACCATCAAATAATAAAATTCACGGGAATAAATTTGAATTCATATCTTTAAATGAATTTAATAAATTGTCATTTTATGCAATTTACAACATTCCCAAAATTCCATTAATTAATAGATCATGGGAGCGGAGATTCATCCCCTTGAGTGTGTTAGAGTGTGAAAATCTCCAACATATAGTCAATAGCCGATAAAATTAATAAAATCATGCATAGAGAGGATATTGACAATTAAAGAATTACTATTAAATAGCATCCCAGATCTGTATGCATGAGAATTACCCTAATTCTACCGCTAGCTTTCCATAATGTCACCATGGCAACACCCACGCTAGAATTAGAAACGAGTTAAAGGAACAATAGAAAGCTTGCCCCATTGCCTAGTATAGAGATTACGTAGCACTGTTTAGTATCCAAGGATACGCAATAACAACGTGACATTCTGGAAGGCACTGACTAACGGACAAATGGCCTGTATGCTTATAATTGGTGACATTTGTGTGGAATTTGTGCGTTTGTAGGTGAATGTTGCTACTAAAGTGTGTTTACAGTAGCTAGTCGCAATCGTAAAGTAAACCTAACTCTCCTATATAAGAACCTCAAGTGGATCCAAGCCTTTGGGACGGACAGTGGAGTGACTTGTGCCGGTTATCGTTGTCGTGCTGTTGCTACAACGTTGGCGTAAACACTGCGACAACGGTACATCGGCGCTGAGGATCCCACTGTCCGGGGGGCCGAGAGTGTTAGGCAGCGACGCCCGCTCGCCTAAAATATACAATATAAACTCGTTGTAACATTAATAAACTCCAATAGCAGATATGACGGAGCTGATAGAAGATGATCTTGGTATCAGGGAGCGATATACTCTACCTTTACAAGCGTTTGTGGATAGCTTGATAAGTGGTGAACCCGATCCCACTACTACGGAAGACGATGGTCGTTATATCGAACCGCCGATGTCTCAAGAGCAACTCACGCGTGAATTGGACTATAGAAAATTCACGGCGCGCTATACACATCGTAATGGTACGTATATGGACTTCCTAACTACCGGCCACCCTACCGACTTACATGATACTGACGATGTAGACACCGAAAGGGAAATGGTTTTATTTAAGTATCATACCCAGCGGAGTCGTAACGATAAACCGAGAATAGACCACGAGAACTCTATTCGTAACCGACTTGAAAGAGAAAACGTTGAGGAACCAGATAAACGTATCGACTTCAACGATTACCTAGAATTTTTGAGAGAAACCTATCTCAATATTGCCAGTCAACAGAACCTAGAGACTCGATATCCTCAAGGTATACATCATGACCCTATAGTAGAGCTCAAAAGACTCTATTTCACTATGATGTATCTCACCGCCGATCGTCCACTACCCGTTGTTCCCGATAGCTTCGAACAAATGGAGGAATATTGTAAAACTGGAGAACGATCACCCGCGTTTCCCCTACAGGACGTACGTCTTTGGTATTATTGTGACGAATGCCCTAGACCCAACCAACAAACGGAAAGACATAAACATCCGCGGAGACGTTGCGCTAAACACAGTTTTACGCGTTATACGTACGGGAGTTTCGAGCGAAACCTGTTCGATGTATCACCCACGATCGCTCGCCTCAAACGGTCACTAAATAAACCCATGATCAGAGTTCCGGAATACTCGGTCAGGCCTCCTCATTCCCCGGTGAGACCTCAAACTCTTGATCCTAACAGTATCACTGATCCTCCCGAACTATATTCTTTGTTCAAAGATTTGGTGTTACCCGAGCAGTTAATTGGTGGTGCTCCAGCAGTGGGTTCGTTAGATATTCGACCATCCTATTTAGCCGGATTGGGACGCGGGCATCTAACATCGCCATTTAATCCTTACAATCGGCCAGGATTAACCCCTATACAACCTGCCACGGAAGTCGAGGAGAGCGTTATAAGAAATGCTTTAGACGCTATTCGACAGAAAATCGGGAAGGGAACACAGGATTGCTTAGAGAAACGTAAATTACAGCAACAAGTCCAAGCAGTGAAAGAGTTAGCCTTACCACAGTTTGATCGAGAAATCCAAAATCTAGAGGAAGATATCGAGCTTGGACGCACGTATTCCCTACAGGAGTTTTTGGACGAGCGTCTACAACAACAAGTGGAGGAGAATCAACTCGAAAAGAAGCATACGGAAATGGACGAGAGGGAAGAAGCCGCTTTAGCCCAACCCGAAGCCCAAATCCTTATGACGGATCTCTACTCTAAAACCATCCGTCACCCCTCGATGATTCCCCATTTCGGAGACAAACTCTTCGCGACGGCACAACCCCAGCCGGTTGATATTAGTATAAGATCACGTGATCTTATCGCCGACGCCCCCATGTTACAGCGTCCGCCAATCGAAGCTGCTCGTGTTGACGGTATACTCGTTGAACCTCCGGACGATCGAGCGGATCTTGTCCGTCGTATGGTACACGATGTCAACATACGCGCTAGACCTTTAACGAACTCGTTTTATGGGATTAAAGACCACCCTTATTACGTTAATCTGACTCAATATTATCTGATAAAACCGGAAGATCCGACGCATAACTTAAAGTTTCTACCGCTAATAAATCCTCTAGACATTGTCGAACTCGAGCAATTACAGAAACATTTGGATCAGTTAGTAAAGGTAAACTCATTTAGAAAACCATATAATATCTCTAGAATTGAGAATGATGCTACACCTCCCTATAACCTCGATGGATTCATTAAAACTCGATTAGTCCATTGGAATCTCGACGTATTATTCGAGGAGGAAAGAATACAAAGACAGGGAAATATTGAGACGTGTAACACGCAATCCCTGAGGTATAGAGATCTCCCTGACGCTAACCAATGCGCCACCTTGTGGCATCCAGTAGGGATGACCCTCGAGAACGCTACGAAAGAGTGGAATGAAACTCTTAATATCATTGAGATGTATGGAGTCGTCACCTACGACAATGAAGGCAGCGTTCCGGTCGGAGAATTAGGAACTACGCGCATGATCCACATACGCGGATTAGCCGGTTCTACTCACGTGTTTACTCGAGCGTGTTCCGACGTGATTGATTATTCTTTTGAAACTCTCACCGAAACACAAAAGAATCTCCGACATGGTCAATTCGCACTTGCGCAGCGTTACGTCATCGACACCGAACGCAAACCGGCCATGGGTATTGATGGATCGATGTTACCACAGCCCGTCCTCGAGATGTTGTTCAACGAAAGAATCCTTAAACTCGGTTCCGCTGTTTATGGAGATCTCCAAAACGATTTTCGGAATATGGAGGATATACCATATCCTTTCGTGGATACACAGTTAATTGCTCCCTGGGCAGAAGGCCGAGGTTTCTTCCGCACCATGTATGCTAATACGTCTAGCGACATTACCAAAGTTCAACGAACTTCCATCGGACATCTGGCCTTTCAGGAATACGGATGGAATTTCAAGGTTGGAAATCCCATAAACTATCAACAAATATATGGAGACCATTATTCACGATTATACTTTGACGGACCATTGACCGCACCTGGCGCCGTGTATAGCTTCATGAGTGTCCCACTACGTCCCTCCTTAGCTATCTACACGATCTTTGAAAACACCGCACTTTCCGGTTGGCTAGCCGATGTGTGCAGCCGTACTATACGCGCCCATCCATTAGTACTTGGGACCAAACTCGCTAAGCTAGATGAACATAATAAATTCATCCGCTTTGAATGTTTCCGACGATTCCTAACACCGTTTCGTAACATGGATAGTCAATTTAAAGACCGCGCGTTGACCAAACTCAGCCTCAGACACTCCGCCGCTGAGAAGTTAGATAGTGCTGGATTTGCCATTTTTAAGGATATTTGTATATCGAATCTGCATTCTTCTGTTATTCAAAGACCTAGAATCACCACAGGTTACTCTGTCGTGGAAATGCAAACAGTAGGTCCACCGGAAGAGACGGTTACGCCCACCTCAGCTATGCAATGGGAAGACGAACCAATATGTCTAGAATCCGAGGAGATTCAACCTACCACGCCTCGGAACAGCGACAACGACTATATACTAGAATGGTATCAAGGTCCACAGTGTCTCACTGCGTACGATTATCGTCATGCCAACTATGTTGATCGACAGCGTTGTCGGTTATGCGCATCTAGAGACCATATTACGCCCATGGACACGAACGCCCCATGTTCTTATTTCCGCGAACAACCGTCGATGGAAATTTACTGTGCCTATTGTCGACTCAATAGTTCGCACATTTTTGCAGTCTGTCCTCAATTTATGACGCAATGCCACCATTGTCAACTAAAAGGACACGCCAGCTTTGATTGTCCATTTAATAAAGATTTAGAAAGTGTAGATGAATTGATTACACTCCGTTATATTAGAGCTTGGGAAGCGAACGCTGATTTGCATTGTAACTCACGCCACCGCTATTACCCTGGACGCGCTTACGAAGGAGTTTATGCGTTCCATCCTTACCTATTCGCTTCTGTCGAACAGAAAGCACGCATACCGAGTTACGAGCTACTGAAGCGCGTCGGAGAATGCATTTCGACTAAGTTTGTGCGCAAATTCCTCAGACAGGTTAATCCCAGTGATATTCATTCCTATCACTTAATTAATTTTATCCGTCACGACCCTGATTATGGAGAAATATTCGTTAACTCACACCCTGAGTTACAAGAGGTATATCGACGGCCTTACGAATATCGAGCCCGCGAACGCGAGTTGGAAAGAACCATTAAACCAAGGCAATTTCTAACGGCCTATGGTCCACCCACGGCTCTCGTTCAGACCACGCGTAAGGGACCCGTAAGAGCAGCCGTCTTAAAACGCGCTCTAAAAGCCGTTAGACCCCAGTCCCCCGAAGTTGATGTCAACCTACCAGGCACTTCAACCGGCGGATACACCGACCACAATCCTGCACCTTCTGATGCAATTATATTGCACCCTTCACCCAGGAGTTATAGCCCTCCTTGTAAAGTGGCTCGCCCCAAAGAGAAAAAGACTCTGGCTAGCTTTAAAAAACTGCGTAAACGCCGTCCGCGCAAGAAAGACTAACTGTTTAGAGTATTTATGTATATTAGAAACTGTGATTTTGTATATTTTATAGACTTAAATCCCATTTTCTGGGAGCGGTGTAAAAGCTTTTGTGGGATAACTGATTCGTTCGCCTTGCTAACCAGTTCCCCCCTGGCGCTAGAATACTCTCAAAAGGGATCTATAACTCGAATAGTGCAAGCTACCGGCTGATTGGCTGATTTGCTGTGCGAAGGGATCTGGGCTATGTTTGATCGTCCAACCAGCTTGGGAAGGTTGCCCCATAGCCCTGCTTTCTGTATCTGCCAATAGGGTTTGAGTTGGTTTTGATTTTGACCTATCACAGATCTACTGAACTGAATTTCCTATCTGTATGCTCATTCTCTGTGGTGGGTGAGAGCTTCGTGGAATAAGGGTAGCTGGTACCCTTGTATAGGGAGTAGTCACGAGTGTGTTGTTGAGGATTCTAAGCCAGGAAGAACGGCTCTGGAATCACGTATTTTTATAACTTTATAAGAAACATTAGTAGTCTTAGATTATAGAGCGTATGACTGTTATCAGTGCATATCACAGTTCTTATTATATTTCATACCTTATTTTCTAATCAGTTCTTACATTATCGGTTCAATATATCAGTATACTGCTATTTACTGTTGTTTGGTTGAATATTATTTGGAGAACACATATAAAGAACCCAAAGTTCCCAATTTTCTTGATACACTACAGGTTAGAGAGACAGTTTACATACAACGATTGCGACTTATATTATAGTGGTTTGTAGTGAATATAATGCTATTTGGTAGCCACTACTTGAGTCAAGTGCTATTCTCTTTATACGTGATCAAAGTCAGTGACTGTCGGCAAACCAGTGAGCAGTATTGTGCGGTACCGGTAGTGTGTATGATTGTGATTGAGACTGATAACTAAGCATCTCCTAAAGAATGCGTCTCATACGTGAAATCTAAGCCATATCGTTGTGTTTGGTGTAAGTCATAACTTTGTTTACATAGATAGAACGCCACGTCCGAAAGGAACTGCTAATATTTCCCGAAAGTGAATAATATTTGCCAGAGATTATATACTAGTGATCAATCGAATAATACAAGTAGGCTTCACTGCAATAAATCTAAGCATACGAATCCAGTCTCCCGGGAATATCCAGCGGGTGAATGAACGCGCACTAGGCTGGTTTCGGCTAATGTTGTGTTTATTTTGTATTAAATCTTGTCATCTTATAAAGTTAATTTACCAACTAAAGACATATAAATTTTGGCAGGTTAAACTGCTAAAGGTCTCCAAAAGCGCGTACAGGTTTGATTCTACTTCAGTACCCCTTGTCCAACCAGATATAAACCATCCACCCCCATACTTCGAAACCTCCTGTTTGACGTGTTCTCTTGTTTGTTTTAAACTAACTGCATTAATAGGTTTCTGCATAAACAAAATAGTAGGCCTATACAGAATTTACAAAATAATTATAAGAATACTACTGCGTTATAGTTATTACTAATTAGCCTAAGTTAGTACAAAGTTATTACTAAGTAGGCCTAATTATTGTTTTTGACACTATTTTTTTGTATTTACTGTCATATTAGTATTACATATATATAATAAATAAATATGTATTATTTAAAAAAAAAACATCATATAAATTGCGGGTTAGCTGTTGTTGTAAATATTTAATAATAATATTTAAATTTAATCAATTTAATCCTTGAACTGATGAAAACTCATGAGTTTTGGGACGGCCAATTCCACCTATGTTCGACCTTGGTGTAGTGGTTGCATTGAATTCACATCTCCCGTAGGTCGTGGGTTCGATCCTCACATGGGCCAAGGCAGTTTTCGTTTCGGCACAAATGCTTTAATGGGACAGCCAGAGCGCATCTCTGCCTTGCATCCTTAACTGGTAGCTAAATGAGTACTAGAGTTTCCTCTGGGGAGTAAAGTTCTGGGGGGACCGCACTGGAAATAAGTCGTCAGACTTTGTGCGTAATCCCTGGCCTAGGGGCGGAAGAAAATTGACTTTACTTTTACCTGGTGGGAATTTTTACTTTACATTTACCTGGTGGGAATTTTTTTAATGGTAGTATCTGACTTGGTTAGAACTCATATTTGAGTTCTCGCAAGTGTATTCCCTCTTGGTGGATCTTTTTTAAGAAGAATTAGTTGACTTGGTGAAACTCATGAGTTTATGAGCCATCGTCTGGACTTGGTGAAAACTCATGAGTTTATGAGCCATCGTCTGGACTTGGTGAAAACTCATGAGTTTATGAGCCATCGTCTGGACTTGGTAGAGATTATATTTCTCTGCTCTATTCCCCCTTGGTGAGAGTTTTTCTTATATTTATAAAGTTTAAATTCATAAAAGGTAAATCCAGAAATTTCGTAGATTTTTAAAATAATAATTATGCAATGAATGTAAATTATACATAATATAATGTATCTTTGACGCTTAATAGATCCGAAAAAAATTAATCAGATAACTCCTTGTCACTAGTTTCGGAGGTACGAAATTAAGATATTCTGCCATCGTGTATTGAGTTTTGCACTCGTTGGGATTTTAGAATTCGCTTAGCTCGTACTTTAAATCTGCCAAATCTTCCAGTCCAGCTTCCAGCATAAATGTATTTATGCGCATTAAAATGTTGACAAAAACTGGATCTTAACAGTATTTTATTTATCGAATATGATTCATTATTTTAAAATAACTGCGTCGAATTACTTCAAACATTAAATTAGCGATAGACTGCTTAATTTTCAACTTCAGAGGCCGTTATATATTATCAGCTGAAGGATGAGAAAATGACCTTCAACCTGGTGCTAACAGTTTGTTTCTGTGACTTATAATAATGAAACGGCCATTAGTTGAATTTTGACAATATTCCCACAATTTACTACCGTGTTGTTTAGCGTATACTGATCGTCTGTAGCCGATTCAACTACTGTTGGTTGTAAAGCTCATCAACAGCCCAATACAATGGGCCTGGTGACGTAGACAGAAAAGTCAATGCTACCTTCCCGGGAGCTGATAAACAAATGTATAGCCGAAACTAATATGTGAGTTGGAACCAAGTCAGAACCGTTTTACTGTAACTCATATTTGAGTTTACACCAAGTCAGAATAGATTTCATCAATAATTCCCACCAAGTAGAACTGACAATCGCAAAACTCATATTTGAGTTTTCACCAAGTGGAGATGGCGTTTTAGAAAAAATCGTTACCAGTTTAAGGGTTAAATATTTCATATCATACTTAATTATTTCAGTAATAGGTATAATAAATAGAAAAATATTATTTTATAATATAATATTTATAATACTAATACTGTATATAAATATATATTATAATAAGATATTACTAAATATACCGGTACCAGAACTAGTATTAACATAATAATATAAAATTTAACATTTATTATTTAACTAAACTGTTAATTTTTTGTGACGTGACGTTCAAAGGGGGAGGGGGGTATGAAATTTGTGACAGTGGTCGAAAATAGTCAAAAATAACATGACATCATTGGTGCACATTTGAATGTACCGACATACTGACTAAGAGGTTTTTTTTATGTATATATTAACTTAAAAGCCCATCCGAAGATTCTGGTAGATCGAAGGAGGAGCCTCTAGACAAGACTAATCTCCTATGTTAACAAACCTTTTGGTCACGTCATGTTAATTGTGTCAAGTTCAAGTACAATATGCACATGATCAACCAAACACTATATAACATTGGAAGTGTCTCATTAGTTCTGAGATTTGAATCAAGATGTCTCTGCTTTGCTGGACTTCTTTAGACGAGAGGACCAGACTGTGTGTGTGGTGTGCCCTTGCTTTGACAGTTCCATGGAGAAAATAAGCATGGCAGACAGACACAGCCGATGACTTTCTTGACACGCCTCTTAAAGGACACCATCCTTGAAGATGCGGATAATCTCGCGAAAGCCATGGTGGATAGGGAGTTGTGGCGGTGCAACTTTGTTGATAAGCCGGCACAGCATTCTTAATGCACGCTTCATTGAGGCATGGTAATTGTGGATGGCATGGGGATGACTAAATTATTTTTAATAACGCGGAATAGCATCTCAAAATGCAGCTACAATGAAGTATATATTCATTATAGCAGTAGCAGTTACTTGCTTCTGTTTATTTACATTTTCATGTATCAGCAATTGTGGATAAAAAACACAAACCACAAAATCTTATAGATTAAGTATTAAAATTGAACCTAAATACTTGTAATTGTCATTAAACATCGTTAACTTACGAAACAGAAACTCTCATTGAAGAAAAGTCGAGTGAATCTTTGCGAATGAAAAGGGTGGGCTAACAAAGGCTTCCCTTCGTCATCAGTTAATCCCGGAATATCTACGGCAACATTCAGAACCCACGCCATGAGGCTATGTCTAAAACATGGACATTTCGTTAATCCATATAGACCATCACAAATACTTCCTCCGCATACTTGAGGAATATTTATCTAAGCAATTAAAAAAGAAGATGTGGTATAAACCGCGGGAACAATAATTTAATTAGCGAGTGTTATATAATGGATCCGGGAAGGGGTATAACAATCGGATTTAAGTTAATATTTAGGATTTATAGGATCTGGGAAGGTAATTAAAAAGCGTAATCACGATAATTACAAAGTGATTTTTGAGGTATTAGTTAATTAGCAATTGTTACGGGAACTCAGGATGATTGTAAAATTAAATATCTTAACATATTGCCAGTGTATCCCATGATTCATGAAAAAATATGAAGTAGGTTGAGGCGTACAGGCTTACACCGGGCTTACACCGGGCTTACATTATTTTACTAAAATAATTGTTTACAATTAACTATTTATTATATTGTGTATAATGTAGGACTTTATCTCACGCCGATCCCGAATGTTAATATATACACAAACGAGCGAAGCGAGTGAGTGAAATATTGAAACGAGGGACCGAAGAGAGATAAAGGCACCTTATACACAATATAATATGTTGTCTTATTGTTAAAAGTCTGGATTACTTAACAAGATGTTTAATAGATAATATTGGAAATTTCTTATATTTGTATGTTTTGTTAACGATTCATGAATATTTTCGCTATATATACTAAATTTCCAGAACTATGTTCTAGACCTCTTAAAAAGGTAACAGAACAAAATTCTGGAACATTTTTATATACCAGCAAACATGTTCCAGAACAACAATTTAAAAATAACAAAAACTAGCGAATATATTAATTTTGAACTATTTTAAAAAATGTAATATAATTATAAAAATAATAACTAACATGTTGACGAACATACTAGCTTGTATAAAAACAAGCTGGCAAGCCTGGCCGGTTCACGGTCCTACTTATATCAGAACAATACGCAATAGTGGTCACTTATGTCAATAGGAGTCCGTAAACCAACAGTACTGCTACTGCAGTACAGCAATACTGTAGTACAGTTGTAGTATTGGCCTACCGGCTGACCAGCAGACCGGTAACAACTACTTCTACAAAATTCAAATTGCCGCTGTCTAATGCTAATGCAGTAATTGTTTACCCTAATAATACTACTAGGATCGGCATGCTGCATTGCAGCTGCATTTTTAAGAATGCTGTGCCGGCTTGTCGACAAAATTGCGCCGCCACAACTCCCTATCACCCATGACATTTGCTAGATCATCCGCATCTTCAAGGCCAGTGTCCTTTAAGATGCGTCTCAAGAATGTCATTGGTTGTGGCTGTCCACTCCATGCTTATTCACTCCATGAGGCTGCCAAAGCACAAGATTATGCACTGGCTGGTCCTCACGGCGAAAACAATGTCCTGCAAAGCGGAGGCGACTTTGTTCTAGTGTCAAGCTTGGGGGAACCAATGAGACACCCCCAATGTTATATAGTGTCTGGTTGGAGATGTGTGCATTGTACTTGACACAATGAACCCGGCGTAGCATTCTTGTGAATGTGCCATCCAGAGATTTGGTGTCCTCAGCAGTTAGAGCCCAGCATGGACTCCCATAGAGTACTAGAACTACTGCTGCTCTAAATAATCGGACCTTAAGTTTCCGATTAATTCTCGGTGACTTCCAAATCCTGGAAAGCCTATTCAAGGCTGCCCATGCCTTTCCCTTACGTATTCGAAGGTCCTCACCTGACTTCCGGATCCATGATCCCAGGTAACAGAAGTCGTCCACATGCTCAAGCATACCATCCTTTGAGCTTATGCTCATCCGATCAGAGACTTGCTGAGGACTTTCAAAGTTAACTGTCAGAATTTTGGTCTTTCTGGAGTTAATAAAAAGACCAACACTAGAAGCAGCATGTTCTAATGAGCTGAGGAGCCGTTGGGCTCCCTCTAGTGATTCTGAGAGTACTCCTAAGTCATCAGCAAAGTCTAGATCAGTTAGGTACTTGGCAGGATTTCCTCGACTTCTGGAGCCAGTAGGTGGAGTTATCATCACCCCATCATCATTATGATGATCTAAGGACATGCGTAGAACATAGTCAACCACAATAATGAACAAGAATGGTGCAAGTGTGTCTCCTTGGAGGACGCCCCATAACACTTCAAATGGTTCTGTGTCACCGTCAACAGTAGACACAAATGTTGTCGAACCATCGTATACTGATCTGATTGCTTGCAATAATTTCATCAGGAATCCCATATAATGAAAGTATGCTGAACATACGTGAGCGAGAGACTGAATCAAAGGCCTTGAAGAAGTCAACAAAGATAACAGCCAGATGCCTGTCTTTCTCTTTTGATAACTCTTCAATTATCCTTCTAAGTGCCAAAATGGGCTCCATGGTCCCACGACCTTTACGGAACCCATTCTGATTTCCACGGAGCAGTCTCTCAATGGGATCCCTGATGCGATTTAATATAATTCTATTGTATAGCTTTGCAGCAATCGAGATCAATGAGATTCCCCGAAAAGAACCATAGAGTGTTAGGTTGCCCTTCTTGGGAACTGGCACCAACTTATTTGTGTTTATTTCTTGTGGGACTCTTGTTGTTCGGTACATGTCTACTATGATGGGATAGATGAGCTTTAAACACTCAGGTATTTTAAAGACCTCAGGAGGAACACCATCTACTCCACTGGCACGATTGGTCTTAATGCTCTTTGCAGCAGCCTTCACTTCTGCAAAGGAGATTCGCCAATGGGAATATCTGGGAGTACAGACTGCAGACACTTTTACTTCTATAAAGTTATCAGGCAATACCCTGTCATTATTGAGGAGCTTTTCAAAGTGGGCTTTCCAACCGTTGAGGCGATCGGCTGGTGATTCAGCCTTAACCTTGGTGGTTGGTTGGCTTTTCCGCCCAGTAAGCAAGTTGATCGATTTCCATGCCTGGGATGATTGCCTGCTGTCGTCAGCATGATTGATGGCATCAACCTGTTGGTTTATTAGCTCCTGTAGATTAACAGAGTACTGTCTGTTCAGGGACCTAGATGCAGCCTTAAGTACATTCTTGTCCGCTGTAGTCTGTTTGAGCCGGGACTCTTTCTGCGCCTTATAGAGGTCATTTCGGCACTTCTGAATTATGTTGTTAGTCCAGGGGGCCCTTTTCCTGTTTCAAGGGTATACAGGAACTGTTTCTGCAGATGCTAATTTAACTGCTTCTGTGAAGGCAGTATAGCCCTCGCAGTGATCTGCCGCCTCAGAGGCAAGAACCTCATATCTGTTGCTCAGCTGTAGTGTGAAGCTGGATCTCACACTTGGCTGTTGCAACAGAGAGGACCAGTCATGCCGCGGCAAGGCAGATTTCGTTGTTCTGCTAGCACGCAGACTAAGTCTTACCTTGGCCACAATAAGGCAGTGATCACTGGAGAAGGGTCGAAGTGTAAATGCATTACAGTCTTGTATAGAGCTCCTGTATTTCCTACGAAACAGAATATGGTCTATCTGGGACTTGTGACCACTGGGTCCACTATGAGTCCATAGCTTTCCAGTTCGCTTCTTGAACTGGGTTCCAGCCGAAAACAATCCATTTCCAGAGATAAAATCCTGAAGATGGACAGAATTTCGGTTAACACTATTGCTATAGACCCAGGGCGATGTAGGTGATTGATGCAGACTTGCATTAAAGTCTCCCAGGAATGTTAAGAATGCATGTGATCCACTCCATCAGTAGCTGCTTGTAGATTGTGGTAGAAATTTTCCACCTCCTCTACAGGGGCAACACTAGTTGGAGAGTAGCATACAATCAGAACCACCTTAGGAAACTTCTTAGCCAGTCTTCCAGAACATGAGAAGTGGCAACGGATGATGCAGTTAGAGATTTGGTCTATTTTGTCCAATGCTGCATGTGCAGTTGGATTCATCAATAGACCAATTCCACCATTGCCACTATCATCTGCTGACGCGAGGGCGAGTCGCCAACCGCCCCCCATGTCCTTAATCAGAACCTCATCAGTCTGTCCAGTCTGCATTCGGTGCTCTTGAACACCCACTGCGCTAAGAGAAAGCCTATCTGCCAAGGCAGTCAGCTCACCTTGTCGCATTGGGGACCCGAGTGTTAGGGTGTTAACTGAGGCTAGTCTAGTGACTTGCCTCAGATTCACCAATGGCTTTGTTGGTCGGGGTGGAATATGAGAGTAGCCTCCAACTCCAGAATCCCTCTCCCCCTCACAATCTGGCCTCCCTGGTGACCCAGGGTTTGGGCCAGAAATGTCATCAGGAAAGGGACTCAAAGAATTGTTGGCCGCTCTCTCTCCAGTAGGGGGTGAGACAGGCAGCCGGTCAGGAGATAACTGACGCCTGCGAGGCCGATTGTGTCCGGTAATTCCACAAAATAACGATTATACATTCCACGACATGATGTACAAACTTGCGTTGCAAAGATTCGAAATATGTAACAATGTCTGAATATTTCGCGAGTGACATCAGATATGTGTTAAAAAATTAAAAAATAGCAAGAAGTACAGTATATTTGACTGAAGGCCATTTAATGAATTTAATACATATACAATGCTCTAAACATTTTGTTTAAATAGTTATGTAATAGAGATATTGTATACTAAGTATACAATATAAGCGGTATGCGTATACATACAAGTATACTATACTTTGTATGTATACGCATACCACTGTTGCCCACCAACTCTCTTTGAACGCATATTTCTCAGTTGTTTCTCAGGGGTCCGTGTCATCAGAAAATGACACTATATTACGGGTTATGACGTATAATCTAATCATAGTATGAAAAGATGAGTGTATGTATGTTATGAATAGTTGGAAACAAGGGTCGAAAGAAGGTCGAAAGCGCTAACAAATTTTTGAAATTCTTTATCTCATTGAAAGCGAGATAATAAATTAAGCGGTGGACGATTATTAAATAAAAAATAAACTTTAATATTGTCACTGTGTTAATAATAAAAATAAAATTATTATTATATTATGGTGATAAATTTATAAATTTTCCTCATGCAATAATTCTTTTTACTTGCAATATTATATTCATATAGAAGAGAAGACTATAACAATAACGTGCGACTGAATCAAAAGAAACAACAATTCACTCAAATATAAATAAATAATAAACATTCAAAATGAGTTAATTTTGCGCACAATAACTCTAAATTTATATATTGTAGTAAACTATGTAAAATATTAACTTACAATACTAATTTTTAATTCCGATAATAGAATCCGAAAGCAATGAACCTGAGGTAGATCAATAGCATGTATTCCTGGTAATTGTGCATCAGTAGGTGCATCAATCAGAATTGGGATGGTCGATGACTTTACCACAGGAATCCCGCCTAAAGTCTTCTCCGCCATTGTTATATGTCGTAGAGAAACGAAGCAACCGACACCTATACCATTTTTATTGACAAACCATTTGTCGCTTTCACTAGCACTTTTATTCATATGTGCAAATGTCTCCCCAGTTTGTAGATTTCTAAAAAAATAAGAGCATTGCTTTCCTGGCCAATATGAAGTATACAGATTGTGTGATGTTATATAATTTTGAACAGATGTCGCATTTCCTACCTGAACAGAAATATGTCCTAGGCTGGGCTGAGATTCCTTCATTCCTTTCAAACTTATAATGCTGTGCCTGCGCTCCTGCTCATACCAGTGCTAATAAAAATTTATATAGATATAGGTTATACTTACAGAAGATAAATAAGAGTATGGGGTTTGAAAGTTTGATAGCTTTCAACATGTACTATCAATGCTTGTACATTTATAGTTGATATAACCTCATCTGATGTTCTGACACTTGTTGCAGCCATATCAGGATTTAATTAATTATTACTGGCAGACTGGTATTGGTATTGAAAATAATTATAATTTTATTAATAATAATCAAATAGCATAGTAAACATACGATATGTGATATGACAGAGACGAAATTTCAACTTAGGCCTATTCTTTTCAATTCAATAAAAAAACAGTAGTATTGGCAGATTGGCCTACCGGTAACTGCCCAACCTGCTAACAGCCTAAAGCCAAAGGTGAATGTCAAAAGTTTTATTACAATTCGGCAATTATAGGCTACAATATTGTACGGTACGGTACCGGTAATGGGGATTAATTTTCCTAGTTACATCAATTAAAACACTCCTTCTGTTGTTTTGTTATGTTTTGCTTTTGCAGTCTTGTGGGAGCCTTTTGGGCCACCTGTCATTTTAAAGTTGAATATACTGGTAGGCCTACACTTCGCACTTTAAAGTAAAATTTTTATGAAACTTGAACTTCTCGCCGACTGAATTAAAAATCCTAGCCAAAAATACATTACACGCAACTAATGGTAGGCCCCCTACCTATTCATTGCCTACCGGTATTCGAGCAGTAGGCATAACGGTGTGGGCAACCTTGTAGTGTTGTATCCAGTATTCAGGCAATGCTGCAATAGCAAGGCAGAATCCTGAAACCCAGACTGGCACATAAGGAGTCAGCATGGGATACATCATCAACCAATCAAAATCCACTACTATTTGAATAGTCATTTTGACCCTCCTATTGGCTTGTTTAGTAAAATGCTTTAACCCTATTTCGACCAGGCTTTAAAATTTACGTTGGCGTACTATATTTATACTACTATGTATATAGTACGCCTTGGTTGTTGTACGGGGGGGGGGGGGGGGGGGGGGGTAGGTGGTGGTAAATCTACCCCACCAAATATAATGCTCAGTATCTCGAAATCTTGAGCAGCTACTTGGCCGAAACGTTCTGAACTATAATTTTAATCTATTTGCACCATAACGGAAATTTCAAAAAATTGATTTCTTTCTGTCACATTTTTGGCGACACCCCAAACACGAAAATTACAAGTAAACCAAAAATTTTCAAATTTAAAAAAAAATTAAAGAAAAAGTCAAATTTGTTTCTATTTAGGTTTTCAAGGGTGCTGATTACGATTGCAGTGATTATTTCAATGAAACTGATCCAATGCCAATTTTTGGCGGCACCTCAAAAATGAAAATTACAAGTAAAACAAACATTTCACAAATTTGAAAAATACTTAGAGAAAAAGTCAAATTTGTTTCTATTTAGGTTTTCAAGGGTTCTGATTCTGATGGCAGTGATTATTTTCAATGACACTGATCCAATGCCCATTTTTGGCAGAACCTCAACAATGAAAATTACAAGTATAAACAAAAAATTTTCCAATTTTAAAAATACATAGAGAAAAAGTCAAATTTGTTTCCATTTAGGTTTTCAAGGGTGCTGACTCCGATGATAGTGATTATTTTCAAGGAAACTGATTCACTGCCAATTTTTGCACATTTAGGATTTAATACAGCATAATTGTTTATTTAAACTCTCCCCAAAATCAACCAATCATTAGCGGGGGATTTATTACAGCATAATTGTGTATTTAAACTCCCACCTATATCAGCCAATCATTAGCGGGGGATTTATTACAGCATAATTGTGTATTTAAACTCCCACCTATATCAGCCAATCATTAGCGGGGATTTAATACAGCATAATTGTGTATTTAAACTCTCCCCTAAATCAGACAATCATTAGCGGGGGATTTAATACAGCATAACTGTGTATTTAAATTCTCCCCTAAATCAGCCAATCATTAGCGGGGGATTTAATACAGCATAATTGTGTATTTAAACTCTCCCCTAAATCAACCAATCATTAGCGGGGGATTTAATACAGCATAACTGTGTATTTAAATTCTCCCCTAAATCAGCCAATCATTAGCGGGGGATTTAATACAGCATAATTGTGTATTTAAACTCTCCCCTAAATCAACCAATCATTAGCGGGGGATTTATTACAGCATAATTGTGTATTTAAACTCTCCCCTAAATCAGCCAATCATTAGCGGGCGGATTTAATACAGCATAATTGTGTATTTAAACTCTCCCCTAAATCAGCCAATCATTAGCGGGCGGATTTAATACAGCATAATTGTGTATTTAAACTCTCCCCTAAATCAACCAATCATTAGCGGGGGATTTAATACAGCATAATTGTGTATTTAAACTCTCCCCTAAATCAACCAATCATTAGCGGGGGATTTATTACAGCATAATTGTGTATTTAAACTCTCCCCTAAATCAGCCAATCATTAGCGGGCGGATTTAATACAATATAATTGTTTATTTAAATTCCCTCCTATATCAGCCAATCCCAAGGGGGAAGATAAAATCACATAAATGTGTCCATTTACATCATCCCCTAAAATAGGAGGAGAAATTAATCAATTTGTGAATTATTACATCCCGTAAATAATAAAACCGTGCGCTTTTAGAGGTGAAATAAATGTTTTTGCGCGTGATTTAGTGTAGCGGGGATTTAAAACCAAATGTATGCCATATATATGGAATACTGACAAAAAGCGCGCCACACGGGATATGGTTAAACGAAAAGCGCGCCAGCGCACCAAGCCAACCATTGACCATGACATTTTGCAATAATTGTAATCAATTATCATTTTATACTGCAGTAGGCCTACAGTTTTTTTTTACAGTAGGCCTAGAGTTTTAGCAGATTTGAAGATGCGGAGTCCAAAAAAAGTTGGTTTCAACAAATTTGATTTGGACTAGTAGGGTTTTTAGTGAAATATTCAATTCCGCCACTCACAGCTAGAGAGACACTATTTGGCCTTCCCCACTTTGGCTGAACACAACTTAACAGTGCTATTGGCATACCACATTTAAGTGTATTTATGACGGTTTGTCTGTCGAAATATAACAAAACCATTCATCCTTGCTTATGGGGATTTCGTGGTCGCTGATTTCATTTCCGATGTCAGTTTTTATGTTTGACGGCATCCACATAGTCTGTTCAGCTGTCGCTTATATTTTGATGGACAGACATACATAAGACAGACGGACAAGTTCAGACAGACATAATGCCGTCAAATTAGTAAACTGACTTCGCAAATGAATTCCCCAACCCGCAAAACCCTTGCATCAAAATTTTTAGCTGGGTTGTGTGAATTCTAACATTTCAATGGTAAGACTTAAATAAATTACCCAAGCCATAATCTTTAAATGCATTTTCTACCGAAAGCAATTAATTAAGAAATTTCAAATTTCAAAGGCTTTTCCAAATATGAACAAATTCACGTGAAATTTGACATGAAATGATGACTGGGTGATGCTTCTGATTGATTTGATTGGTGAGCTCGTGTATTTGTTTAATAATATACAGTACTAAGTGAAACCGCACCATGCAAATATCAGCCCCCCCCCCCCCCCCCCCCCTCAAGTACCTATTAAGGCCCGGGTTCCACTGGTAAGTCATAAGTCAAAATAAATTATGGAACACATTGGTTTTAATGGGAGCAGCTCCATGCCATAAGTCGTTTGTTACGACCCCAGGGACGGAAGTGAATATGTCCCATGTCCCATTTTTAACATACGACCCATGATGGGTTCTTTCTGGCAAGAGGCCTGTGATTGGTTACTTTGGGTAGCAGCAAGCCATTGTTCAAGTCAAGTGTTCCATTAAATGTTCAATTGTTCCATTAAATGTGAGACGCATCTTATATTTTTTAAGAAAAAATTGATACGGACTCAGACAAAATCTGAAAACGACTTATGACATACGACCCATGTTGCCAGTGGAGCACAGGCCTAATGGAACATCTACTCTACCCTTCTGTTTGCTTGTGTGCGTGGGAGGATCCCAAGATAAACTATTTTAGAGAAAAACATAATTTAATTTATGTTGCTTTCATTATAAATATACGAACATGTAAAAGATCCAAATATATAAATTAATGACGGTTGTGACTAGAGTTGTTGTCTTATATTTAAATTATTAAGCCATTAAATGGTTAAATTAGGGCTTAACACCTCCCATGACTACTTTATTCATTTTGTTTGTGGTTACTGAAATATAGGTGAAAAGTGTCAAATTTAGGTACAAAATGGTAAAATGTGTCAAAAAATGTGGCAAAAATTGTTTCCTTTTCAAGTAATATTTGAACAGGAGCAACGAGCATTTATCAAAATTTTGATCATACAGTTGTTTCATGACGCCAATGGGTTTATGATTAAATTTTGGGCATTTGAAGACCATCCAACTAAGATCTTATACATTAATAAATATAATTACGTAAATAATGTTAATTTGGGATAAATTTAAATAAATTTTGAAAGTTTTTACCAACCTATTGTATAATACGGTACATACGTGCAAACATCAATCGGGATATAATGCAATCTCCTAAAAAAGAGGATACATTTTCTAGTCAATTAGTGACCCTCCCCCTCCTTAAATACAAATTGGATGCGCCCTGATAGATACCGAGATTTAACAATTTACGTGCGATAGGCCAGTGTACAGTTAATTAAATTATTCTAGAACACCACTAATTAAATACTTACTCTTCCCAACTGTTTATTTTGATTGGCTTATTTTATGCCGATATACGTAGAATTTCCATGAATAAATATACGATCCGCAAAATAAATGTTGCATATTTTTTGTGAATATATCCAAAACTGCGGTTCGGATTGATTGCAAATCACTTTATGCCAGATAGACTCGACTACTTTAATTAACGAGTGTGCAGAGTTACAACAGCCGTATTCCGTACCCAAACAGAAATTCGATTTACGATAAATTTTTTAGTTTAATACTCAACTCACTATAAATATATGGGAATATTATATAAAATACGTGAACCGGTAATCCCAACAGCAACCAGAAACATCACAACTTACCAAAAAATATGGAATTAGTGTATAATTTTCTATATTCTTATGATTTTAATTGTGGCAAATTTACATTGGGCCCTAATTATTTGCGATTGACTAATAATAGAGTAAATATTGCACCGCGAGTTGAATAAAATAAAATAAATGAATTATAATTTAACTAATAATATATCAACTACCTCCAATAACATAGGAACCAAAAATCTGAAGGAATTTAACGAAATAAGGCAAAGTTTTAGGGACTTCGGGAGGATAAAATACAGAGTGGTTCTTACGGAAAGCGGGATAAAGTACCAAGGAAGGGTAGATAGAGACGGAGTACTCCAAAGGGAGATGGTTCGAGTCGCCTTCTATACGGCTAACTGTTAGATTGGGGGCGGTGTCGCGGTATGTGTTAGCCAGTCGGTGCAGTGTGTGGCTGACTGGTTGACAGAAGCCGCAATGTCTGCCGTAGTGCATGAGGAACACGTCCTTACCAGGGTCTAACACGACCGCGTTAAAGTCGGAACTAACTACCTCTACAACGTGGCTGGATTTACTGTTCCTACGTTCCGTACGGAGGAACGGAGTTAGATCTACCGCTCGTGTGTAGTTCGTTAGGAACTCGGTTACTGACGCAACTGTTATTGCGCTGCCCAGTACGTAGACTCGTTCTGTGATGTTGTCTAGGATAGCCAGGCCTACGTTATCGACTCCCAGATGTTGTTCAACCGATGAGCGTAAATTAGAGTCGACTAAATAAATCGTCAATGATTTATTGCTGTTTTTCGGGTGGCAAGATAAGCGAGTTAATTCGCTGATAGTAGCGTACTTCCGGTGTGGGTCGGAGTCGTTCGAGACAAAAAGTCGTAAGGTTCGGCAGAGTTTCGGGTTGCAATCCGCGTTGGAAGACGGGAACACTTCGCAGCAGGGATCAGCTAGTGGATCGCGAGCGGTGGGGAATAAACGGGTTGTTCTAGGGGGGTTGAGGGGTTGCGATAGGCTGGGGTTGTGGCAGGAAGGTTCGGGGCGGGACAGATCGAGACAGACACTACAGGAACTCCGGTTGTAGTAATAGTCCGGGGAGAATGTGAATGATTGACAGCCCCGGTTAGGGGAGTCTAGGAACTGTTTGACTAGAGAGAGTTTGTGGGAGCGGTCGCAGTCGAAATAGTCGAGAGCTACTCGTCTAAGTACCAAGGGAAGTCGAGGGGAGTTAGGGAACGCGAAGAGGACAGGACGATGCGCCTCGTAGCGGTATGAATTGGAATTAGCGAGCGGTTGCGTTAGCGACGAAACCAGGGGTTTAACCCACAACCATAAGGAGTTACCGTCTTTGAAACTACGGAGAGAGAAAGGCAGATGGTTGTCTAATAAACGGAGTAGAAGACCAGATCCGTCTGTCTGGAGGCCTATAAGGGAAGCTATATGAGAGTTAGTAACTAAACCGAAAGTAATTGGGCGCAAATAGTCTGATTCTATGGCTCGCAACGCAGCCACAATGTACCGTTCGAACAATAAATCGTTTGCGCTCGCGGAAGTGTTTAAATAAATGAGCACAGAGTTGTCGGAGGAGAATATAAATTGATGGCAGTGGTCTGGAGATGTTATATGAATGACTGGGTTGGTAATCATGGTGACCCATCTCGTTATAGAGTCGGTGTTTAGAGCTCCTTTGTACTCCAAGTTGCCTTTAAACGAACGAACTTTCGCGAAAAGTCGCGGGAAATAGAAGAATTCATGGCCTTCCGCTTTGAAACAACTGCCTTCAGAGTTGTAGAAACAGTTTATCGCAAATACGTTCACGGTGTTCGCGAATATTTCGCTAACGCGAGTTACGTGGGAGACTGCGTCTAGCGAGCGGGCACACCAGGGAGCGTAGGCGAGTATCAATGAGACCGGGGTGGAACTGGAGGGGAGTGAGTCGAGGAGAAGTCGTCCCCACCGCCCTAGGTGATCCTCGTTGACGGTACCCCCGGAGAATAAAGGTTGCGGATGTTTCGTTGACGGCGAGTAAAATGTGTCGTGGTCCGTCGTAGCCAAGGAATAAGTTAACGACAATACGTAGCAAAGGACCGTAAGCGCGGAAATCATCGCTACTAACAGTTGTATAGGGCGGAGAGTCATTTAGCAGTTACAAAATTAAGGTATTCAAACTATTCCGTATTCCACTATTCAATCAGTCTATACTGCAATATTAATACAGTAATATGCCTACATATTGACATCAGACATTCATTATGGCATTAGGCCTATTATTTAGTTATTTATTTATTCACCTGTAAGTACAATCCTAACATAACATTACTCAATAATAATAAACAACAATAAACGTTTCATATGGTGGAGATACCGTATTTATACAAGTGCTAAAAAAGAAAACTACTTGCTACATTGAATCTGTACGAGAGGTAACGTAAACATATACTTATATCATATAACAAGAAAATAATTCACAACTTATATATGATTACCTTCATATGAATCACCTACAATAATTACGGAAACGGCTGACGCACATTTTGCCAAACACAGTTAAACAACAACCAAATTTCAGCTACCAACCACGCCACCAAGGTTGGAATTCATGATGCAAAAAGGTTGCGATTTCAAAAAAGGCACTTTATAAAACGCATATAAAAAATTTAGAAAAATCTAAAATTACGGCTTCACGGTAACATAACAAACAACCACGGAGAGTTGAACTACAGTACAGTCTGACAGTAGTTGTGTTTCAAATTTCAAGCAATATGATAAAGATTTCTAGAAAGTGGGGTCCGTGTCATCAGAAAATGACACTATATAATATTACGCTGAGACAGGGGGGGCTGGAGGCAAAACCCACCTTGGCGAATTAATATCCCGCCTCAATGTTAAATTCTCAACTAAATAATAAACTAAACACAATAGAACAGGTTACAGTTTTATTCTTGAGAGTAATCAGCTTTTATTTGCGTCCAATTTCCCCTGGTGAGGGATGATTTTTTTGCGTCCCCCCCCCCCCCCCCCCCCCCCCTTCTGTCCAACTGTCAAGGGGGGGGGGGGGGGGGGGGGAATTCATGGGATTCTGCTTCCCCCTGATACATTTTACATCTGATAAAAGTTTTCATGGAGCTTTTAACCTTGAGTTCTATATTCGATATGTCCTAACCGGTAATGTTGTTTCACTTTCTATATATGAAGGAATTACTCTGATGACTGATGGGCGTATTTCCTGCGAACGTTTATAATTATGGAGATAGTGGTAGGGCCCTACATGGGAAGAACAGACTGATCATAATCCATAATTATCATAATTATCAATCCAGACAGGTGAGGCGGGAGGAATCTCATTGCCTGACTGCAATTATATTATTCCATGGAAAATATTGTAACCGGTAAATATTTACTTGATTTGTACACCAGAACCTGGCAAGGTAATCTGCCAGCTTTTTATTCAAGCCTCAATGTGCCTGGTGGTGCCTGATTGACAACCCCATTACAGCATTATCATCATTATAAACCCCTTATTAATTAATTAAATCCTCTAATATTCCTCTAATAATTTATCTAATATTCCTCTAAAGAGGAATGGTTGGTACTCTTAATAAACAATAGTGACAAAGCCACATCTTAGTACAGTATATAGGAGTTTTGTAACCCATTCTTTAACTTTATTCTTTAAATACTGTAAGTCTGTAACTATCATCACAGAGATTCTAGAACATATAAAAATAACAAAACTAGATAGTATACTACTGTAGATAGTATGTTGTACTACTGCATTACCAATAAACATACATATTAACATTGAAACATAAAATTACTGCAAATAGTATAGAACATATAAAAATAGCAAAACTAGATAGTATACGAGATAGTGTCGTTATGTTGTACTACTGCATCACCAATAAACATACATATTAACACATTCGTGGTGCCATCGCGCAGGACGAGGGTCAGTTATTAGATACAGATTAAAATTGAGCAATTCTATCCCAAAATCGGTACTTAAGAAATTTAAATTAATAATTAAGAAAATTTAACCAAACCTTTACCGTACTTTAAAAAAAACTTTCACATTGGCAGCTTGGCATCGATGTCATAGAAGTCCACAGTCGAACTACTCAAAAAAATCAATGCATTCTTCAGTCCTCGGGTCTCACTCATCGGTTAGTCCAGTTTGCCCATAGCGCTAGCGCAGTAGCGATACCAAAAGTCGAGGTCACGGCAACGACGGACAGAGGCGGTTGCCTTGATGGCGAGTTGTTTGAGTACCGGTACAATTCCAAAACGTTGCTGTGTATTGTAGTATTGGGCTGTTGGGGTACCTAGTGCAGTAGTGGATACCGGAACATGAAATAAAGGTCAGCTGGTACAACCTGACAATATGTCAGTCTGTCTTAAGTCAGCATAATTTCAAAACTCCCATGGCTGCATGGTTGCCGTTGCCGAGCATGATTGGTGGGTGGCGCCAACGACCTGAAGACGGTACCGGTAGTAACTCTGTACCACTGTAACACAGTAACAGTACCGGTAACCGTACCCCGTACTGCAAAACATATGTTTAATAAGATTAAGGTACCGTAACGTACCGGTAGGCCTACATGATATGGTTGAACAGTCGCATTATCGCAATTCAGACATCACTCAGGCAATTGCAGGACTCCCCACCCTACCGCACGTACTGGTACCAATACTCAGATAATGCAGTAGCAGTACCACACTGCTGCACTGACAGACTGACAACCAGCCTAGAAAGCTAGGCCTACAACATACAGCAACAGTGGTGAACAGTACTGGTACTGAGTACAGGTATCTCATGGTACCGGTGTCGTACTCTGAACTCTGCAATCTGGAAATGCTGGAATGGCTGAAAGTGAAATAGGCCTACCACACTTCCCAAGGCCACATTATTGCTGCATTGTACCACCGGTATTGCTGAATTTCAAACCCACCTGATATATCCTGCAGTCTCCTAGCAACCAGCTGATGCCAAACCTAATAATTTATGGATAGATAAATTTATTACTGCAAGACAGTTACACAGATGCTGTACAAAGACCCCACGCAAATTCATTTTGTAAAATTTCTAAACTTTTGCCAGACTACATATGTACCAAATTTGGATATATTTTATCGAGATTTGGCTGAGTTATTAACGTTTAAAATTGTACACAACAGATCAACAGAGCAACATAACAACAGATCAACAGACACTCCGATTGAGTTAGTGGTACCTGTATGCTAAGCTCGCTTACTTTCGTCGCTCGCCCCACATTGAAACATATAATTACTGTAAATAGTATAGAACATATAAAAATAGCAAAACTACAGTAGATAGTATACGAGATAGTGTCGTTATGTTGTACTACTGCATTACTACATGCATATTAACATTGAAACATAAAATTACTGTAAATAGTATAGAACATATAAATATAGCAAAACTAGATAGTATACGAGATAGTGTCGTTATGTTGTACTACTGCATTACTAATATACATACATATTAACATTGAAACATAAAATTACTGTAAATAGTAATGTCTCAACAAGAAGAAAATGACAAATGTGAAGGGGGATCCGATGATTACTCTGGCGAATACTCTGGGGAATGGACGAGCGATGATTGGACAGACATCGACGTTCTCTTACCATCTGAACGACTCACAAAGGATGATATGTTCAGGCGAAATCTAAGGAAGGACTTAACAAGTCAATATTTTTGGGTTATTGACTACAGACTTTTCAAATATTTCATGGAGCAGGACAAGAAGTATCGAGAAGATGATGTTCGTGATGAAATGCGGTTGGATTCGAAGAATTTAATAACAAGTGAAAAATCAATAAGAAAAAAAGCAATTTCGATATACAAATTTATTCACAGTGATGATTTCATTAAATGGTTAGCATCTGATACGAGATTGGAAAAAGTGGATACAATTTATCGTACGCGACAATTGCCCTACGAATATTCATTAATAACTTCCAAACAAAAAGATGACGAAGATGAAAAACAACAAATTAATGATGGTGGAGGAATGACAATCTATTTTGGCGGAAATATAAATGACCCAAATAAAAGAATGACCATACATGCATCTGTCCATAGCGATATCGTAACACTGTTTCAATGTATTCAGGAATACAAAACGATTAATGGTTCTATAAAAATGACATCTTTGAGGGTTAGTATTACTGTGTTTTGTGTTAAACCTAAATAGAGGGAGGGTCTTTCGATGCAAGGCGTGATGTGGTGCTTGTAGAAAATGGGAACCGAATCTACAAATGTTCTCACTCTGGATCTCGAGTAATACTTCGCTGGATGAACTGTAATCCAGGGCTTCGAAGGTCTAATAACTCGAGCCTTTCTTAATGCGGTCTCAACTACCGGTACTAATTTTGGCTACGGTTCCGTATTCAAATTCACTTTTTAAACCTTAATCATTGTTACTATGGATACAATAGTAGTTATAGAACCCCATATAAATGTTATTTAACTATTCTAGAACATAGATAAAATACAAAATATGATGTTCTAGAACATGTAACTTGTTATTTTCTAATTTTAAATTAGGTAGTAATTTTAAACAAACTCAGATTTCGACTTTTAACAATTTTTGCAATATTTACAATTTTTAATATTTATTTATTTTTTATTAGCTGCCACAAAAAATACTGGCTATCGTAAAATTTACTAGCTACCTGAAATTAAACCTGAATTTTTTTTAAATACTAGCTGTTTTGAATTTTAAAAATTACTAGCTATATGTTCTGGAACATTATAATTTATTTTATTTATGTTCTAGAATAGTTAAATAACATTTATATGTTGCCGTGGTTTCCATAGGTGTGTAGTAAACATTGATTTATGTTTAAAAAGTGTAGCGGCATACGAAACCGTTACCCTAATTAGCAAGTCGTAATACTTGTTTACTGTAAGAAAAAATTCTGACAGACTACTGTCTGACTACTGCTGACCTAGAGCAAAAACCGCTCTTGGGGGTAGTATAGATTACTCTTGTATAGATTATACTTACAACTGCTAGAATCGAATATAGCGAATATCCATTACTATAGGTTAGGCCTCTACTGTACTGTTGATAGCGGAGAAATTGAATTTTGCGGTGAACAGACATAATTATAGTTTGAATAAGCTGTGTATAAAATTGCTTGTACTGTACACCTGGCTACCCTCAGACTAATTTATCGGACAGAACATAAAGCTTTCACTTGACTCGTAGGCCTATTAGATACAGATTAAAATTGAGCAATTCTATCCCAAAATCGGTACTTACGAAATTTAAATAAATAATTAAGAAAATTTAACCAAACAATAACTTAAATAAAAACTCTCGCATTAACAGCTTGGCATCGATGTCATAGAAGTCCACAGTCAAACTACTCAAAAAATTCAATGCATTCTTCAGTTCTCGGGTCTCGCTCATCGGTTAGTCCAGTTTGCCCGTAGCGCTAGCGCAGTAGCGATACCAAAAGTCGAGGTCGCCAACGACACTGCGACAGACAGAAGCGGTAGCCTTGATGGCGAGTTATTTGAGTAACCGGTACAATTCCAAAACGTTGCTTGGTATTGCAGTATTGGGCTGTTGGGGTACCTAGTGCAGTAGCATGGATACCGGAACATGGAATAAAGGTCAGCTGGTACAACCTGACAATGTCAGTCTGTCTTAAGTCCGCATAATTTCAAAACGTCCCATGGCTGCATGGTTGTCATTCGGGTTAAAACAGCTGACCAATCGTACCGGACCGGAATACCTAGGTTTCAGTTCCAAACGTATAGTTCAACCTCCTGCAATCAGTTAATCAAATAAAACGAATGATAACGTCCTAGCTAATATTTTTCTCCGCAAAAAATAGTACTGAAGGTTTCTTTCCAATCAAGTTATGTGCTAAAATAAAATAAATGAAAGAAATTAAATCCCAATGGTTCCTAATTCGGCAAATTAAGTGCAGTGATTAGGGCAGTGAGTACTACTCATTTATTTTGAGTTGGATAGCTGGTGCACAAGTTCTAATTATTAAACTAAAGCACAAACAGTTTGTATAGGCCTAGTCTGACTAAAACGTTAGTACTTGAATGCCGAAATGGGCTAAACAAATTTTGGTTATCTAATTTGGTTACCAAATCTGGACTAAAACATTTGGACCAAAATATCTATGGTGTTTCCGGTCTGTCAACAGTGTAAAGTTGATACCAAAACCCGAAATGAATTAGGACCCCCAATAACACTGTAGTCCCGATTGAATAGTGCTCCTGAAAAACGGCCCCGTACTTCCCTCTATGAGTGCAAACACCTGCCTCCTGTCATCCTCCATGTAAAAACCCCGCGCGCTCGGCGGATACGTCCCAGTTCTCTGGTTCTTTCTACTCCATCATGTAAACCAAGGAATGCTACCGGTGAGCCGGTGTACTGCTATACATGTATTGCAGTAAGAATAACATAGTCTTGATAGTAACATATTACATATTCATAATTAATTAACAGTCATGCATATTTGCAACAAAGCTACGGTATTTTAACAGTAAAACCGTTGAAATTTAACGTAAAAACAAAAGCAAATTCACAAATCAAAGATTTTACAACAATAAAAACTGGTACCAGCATCCAGCAAAAGTAACTTTAATTTCGCGACTCAGGAATTAATAATAAACAAATTAAATACATTGGATTTTGTGTCAAAATAACAATTCACACCAACATTGCGAAATTAATATCCAACCAATAGCTATGAATCACGAGACTGGAACCAGTTCTGAGTCTGTAGGATGTATGTTTAACTAGATTTAACAACCAATGAGAAGCGATTTGACATGCCGTCACGGCAATGGTCGAAGCTTGTTGGGTTTTACACAACCAACTTGCATTACGTCATGTAAAATGTAAACTCACCAAAGAATCTCTATGGCCGTACACGATAAATTATTAATCTAAAGGCCCGTTCACATCCAACGGAACGGTACACCGCGCGGTGAACCGCAGGGCCAGCGGTACACCGCTGACTGTGAACGACCGAACAGGTAGTTGTGCGCTAAACCACGCTGTTGACCGCAGCCCATTTAAACAATTAATGTAATTTCCTGTTGAATTAACAGTCGATAGATAGACAATCAGTTATCGCAACGGTACCGTTGGGTGTGAACGGGCTCCGGGTAGTGTACCGCTGGCTTACCACTTCAATACCGCCAGACTACGTACTTTACCGCTCACGCACCGTTGGATGTGAACGGGGCTCTAGCCGGGGTAATATTATTATGTAACAAATCTCCACTAGTATAATAAATAAAGAATGTTTCCACTGTCTCCCAATTCCCCAGTTTGATTTCTATAATATTCAGTACAATTTATTTTTTTTGGGCTACATTCTTCATATACATTATAGTTTGATGTTTGAAATAGTAGAGAGTCTACTATCTATTCTTTGTACATATTGGGTGTCATATTAATGTGTATACATTTTCTATTCTATGCCCGACAATTTTACGTCCGACCATTTTACGTCCAACCATTTTACGTCCAACCATTTTAGTCCGACCATTTTACGTCCGACCATTGTACGTCCGACCATTTTACGTCTAACCATTTTACGTCCGACCATTTTATGTCCGACCATTTTACGTCCAACCATTTTATGTCCGACCATTTTATGCCCGACTATTTTATTTAGGCGCAACCATTTTATATATGATATATCCTCGCCCAACCTTTTATTATACATGGGTGTCATTTTTCGGTTCAAGACTTTGCCAGACTACTTGTATTTTTTATATTTATCTACCTTATGTGCATCTTCATTTATGTACTGTATATTATGGATATTAAACCGTGCTAAGCACGATGAACTGGAACTCTGACAATTCGCCCCCTAGGAACTGTAAAAGTCTGTCTGTCGGTGTGTAGAATTTCTAATTATTAAGCAATGCTCGTAGGTTACTACTACCTAATTTCATATGAATCTGATGGTTGGTTCTTTAATTAAAGCTAGGCCTACTTTTACGTTTCTGTCAATTCGCCCCCTAGCGGCAGACAGAGGGGCTATAGAAGTCTGTCTGTGTGTAGATTTCTAAACTTTTGATAGGCTACATGTGTACCAAGTTTGGTTCCATTTCATCCATGATTGACCAACTTATTTGGATTCAAATATTCCTGCCACACACACAGCCACAAACAAACAAACAAACTAATAATAGCTGCAGGAACTCTCAAGCAGAGCTCTAGTGATAATATAATATATATTATGCTTCCTATATTCTTATATATGTCTGACAATGTTACCAATTAAAGCCGCCGGGGCCTAAAGCTGAATGTTGAATTGACTTATTATTTAGTTTTATCATATTTTTCATGTATATAATATATAATATACTAAAGTAAAAAGCAAACAGTGAGTCGAAGTGGAGGCGACCCGAAGGCTCCTCTTTTGATAGCTGCAACCAACCAGAAGATAGCGATGGGCGCTACTACTATCTGCAACCCGAATGTAGGGATGGGCGCTACTCCTATCTGCAACCCGAATGTATGTGTGGGCGTTACTCCTATCTGCTACCCGAAGGTAGGGGTGAGCGCTACTCCTATCTGCTACCCGAAGGTAGGGGTGAGCGCTACTCCTATCTGCTACACAAGGGTAGGGGTGGGCGCTACTCCTATATCTGCTACCCGAAGGTAGGGGTGGGCCCTACTCCTATCTGCAACCAGAAAATAGGGGTTGGCGCTACTCCTACCTGCTACCTGAAGGTAGGGGTGGGCCCTACTCCTATCTGCTACGCGAAGGTAGGGGTTGGTGCTACTCCTATCTGCTACCCGAAGGTAGGGGTGGGCGCTACTCCTATCTGCTACCCGAAGGTAGGGGTGGGCGCTACTCCTATCTGTTACCCGAAGGTAGGGGTGGGCCCTACTCCTATATGCTACCCGAAGGTAGGGGTGGGCGCTACTCATATCTGCTACCCGAAGGTAGGGGTGGACGCTACTCCTATATACTACCCGAAGGTAGGGGTGTGCGCTACTCCTATCTGCTACCCGAGGGAGGGTAGGGGCGGGCGCTACACCTATCTGCTACCCGAAGGTAGGGATGGGCGCTACTACTCCTATCTGCTACCCGAAGGTAGGGGTTGGTGCTACTCCTATCTGCTACCCGAAGGTAGGGGTGGGCGCTACTCCTATCTGCTACCCGAAGGTAGGGGTGGGCGCTACTCCTATCTGTTACCCGAAGGTAGGGGTGGGCCCTACTCCTATATGCTACCCGAAGGTAGGGGTGGGCGCTACTCATATCTGCTACCCGAAGGTAGGGGTGGACGCTACTCCTATATACTACCCGAAGGTAGGGGTGTGCGCTACTCCTATCTGCTACCCGAGGGAGGGTAGGGGCGGGCGCTACACCTATCTGCTACCCGAAGGTAGGGATGGGCGCTACTACTCCTATCTGCTACCCGAAGGTGGGGGTGGGCGCTACTCCTATCTGCAACCTGAAGGGAGGGGTGGGCCCTACTCCTATCTGCAACCAGAAGGTAGGGGTGGGCGCTACTCTTATCTGCCACCCGAAGGTAGGGGCGGGCGCTACTCCTATCTGCTACCCGAAGGTAGGGGCGGCCGCTACTCCTATCTGCTACCCAAAGGTAGGGGTTGATGCTACTCCTATCTGCTACCCGAAGGTAGGGGCGGGCGCTACTCCTATTAGCCACCCGAAGGTAGGGGCGGGCGCTACTCCTATCTCATACCTGAAGGTAGGGGTGGGCGCTACTCCTATCAGCTACCCGAAGGTAGGGGTGGGCGCTACTCCTATCTGCTACCCGAAGGCAGGGGTGGGCGTTACTCCTATCTGCTATCCGAAGGTAGGGGTGGGCTCTACTCCTATCTGCTACCAGAAGGTAGGGGTAGGCGCTACTCCTATCTGCTACCCGAAGGTGGGGATAGGCGCTACTGATATCTGCTACCCGAAGGTAGGGGTGGCACTACTCCTATTTGCTACCCGAAGGTATGGGCGGCCGCTACTCCTATCTGCTACCCGAAGGTAGGGGTTGATGCTACTCCTATCTACTACCCGAAGGTAGGGGTGGGCGCTACTCCTATATGCTACCCGAAGGTAGGGGTGGGCGCTACTCCTATCTGCTACCCGAAGGTAGGGGTGGGCCCTACTCCTATATGCTACCCGAAGGTAGGGGTGGGCGCTACTCCTATCTGCTATCCGATGGTAGGGGTGGGCGCTACTCCAATCTGCTACCCCAAGGTAGGGGTGGGCCCTACTCCTATCTGCAACCAGAAGGTAGGGGTTGGCGCTACTCCTATCTGCTACCTGAAGGTAGGGGTGGGCCCTACTCCTATCTGCAACCAGAAGGTAGGGGTGGGCGCTACTCCTATCTGCCACCCGAAGGTAGGGGCGGGCGCTACTCCTATCTGCTACCCGAAGGTAGGGGCGGCCGCTACTCCTATCTGCTACCCGAAGGTAGGGGTTGATGCTACTCCTATCTGCTACCCGAAGGTAGGGGCGGGCGCTACTCCTATTAGCCACCCGAAGGTAGGGGCGGGCGCTGCTCCTATCTCATACCCGAAGGTAGGGGTGGGCGCTACTCCTATCAGCTACCCGAGGGTAGTGGTGGGCGCTACTCCTATCTGCTACCCGAAGGTAGGGGTGGGCGTTACTCCTATCTGCTACCCGAAGGTAGGGGTGGGCGCTACTCATATCAGCTACACGAAGGTAGGGGTGGGCGCTACTCTTATCTGCTACCAGAAGGTAGGGGTGGGTGCTACTCCTATCTGCTACCCGAAGGTGGGGATAGGCGCTACTGATATCTGCTACCCGAAGGTAGGGGTGGCACTACTCCTATCTGCTACCCGGAGGTATGGGTAGGCGCTACTCCTATCTGCTATCCGATGGTAGGGGTGGGCGCTACTCCTATCTGCTACCCCAAGGTAGGGGTGGGCGCTACTCCTATCTGCTGCCCGAAAGTAGGGGTGGGCACTACTCCTATCTGCTACCCGAAGGTAGGGGTGGGCGCTACTCATATCTGCTACCCGAAGGTAGGGGTGGTCGCTACTCCTATCTGCTACCCGAAGGTAGGGATGGGCGCTACTCCTATCTGCTACCTGAAGGTAGGGGTGGGCGCTACTCCTATCTGCTATCCGAAGGTAGGGGTGGGCGCTACTCCTATCTGCTACCAGAAGGTAAGGGTGGGCGCTACTCCTATCTGCTACCCGAGGGTAGGTGTGGGCGCTACTCCTATCTGCTATGTTACCCGAAGGTGGGGGTGGTCGCTACTCCTATCTGCTACCCGAAGGTAGGGATGGGCGCTACTCCTATCTGCTACCTGAAGGTAGGGGTGGGCGCTACTGCTATCTGCTACCCGAGGGTAGGGGCGGCGCTACTCCTAAGTTTTGTTCACAGTTATTAGTAATTCAACTGGTCTTCATAAAGTAGCCTATGTCTGCGGAATAAAAGTATTACAGTATATACAGTAGAAATACGTAATAAAGTATTTAATTTAATTTATTTATATTTTTTAGAGAATTTTATATAGATTAGTTTAATTATATTTATTATTAACTTAGGTATTTGATGAAGAAGATATAATATACGCATATCAGGATAAAGAGAAAGATAAATCATTTTGGGGACAATTGAATCTATATGAAACCCCACAGCTGATATTATTCCGATATAGGAAGCTGAGATATCGAGGAATGGAAACAAAAAAGACAAAGGCAACGAAAAAGTTTCAGAGGGTGTTCAACTTGGATAAGTATTATTTTGAAGCAGTGCAAGGCAAGAGGTGTTCTACAACAAGACAATATGGGATAAAAATAAAGAAGAAATCAAAGGAAGCTAAGAAAAAAGCTTACTTACATCTGCCTGCCATTTCCCGTCATCTAGAAGCACATAAAGAATGCTACATCTGGTTCGCAGATAGAGATACCCAAGAAAATTGGGTGGTTGGTCTGATAAATTACATGGAGATAAGTGCTGAATATCTACAGAAACTCACTAAAGCATTCTACCACCAATGAATCACCCCAAAATGCAATTATATATACTGTAATTGAAATTATTTGTGGGATTTAAGAAATCATCTAGTTGAGGATGGTAAATGAAGAAGCGAATTTACTTACTAAAAATATGCATTATTTATCGGACAAAAGGAATTACTAAGTTAAAGATAGTGTACGAAATTCCGAAGTAAACTATAAAGCAATAACAACAATGAACTTTCATTCCAGCTTATAGTCACGAAACCACTTCAGTATACAATAATAATAACCGGATGTAATACAATAGAAGTCGACTGTATTTATTAGAACTATGTAAGATCAGATTAAGAAGATACAGTACTGCATACAAATATAAACCTACCCCCCCCCCCCCCCCCCCCCAAACATAGGCGTACTAAATGATCTACTTAAAGTATAAAAAATTTGCAGCAGTAAAAAAAAATAATAAAAAAACTACAGTAGAACATTTGTTTTCAATACTCTCAACCCTTTATTCACTCGCTGACGAGATCCCTCAAGAATAATGAAAAAAGTTCCACTTTTCCTATGTAATAAGAATTATTTTATAGTTATCGTAGAATACGAATGCGGACTTTAGTCAAACCCTTTAATTATTTTATAAGATATTAGTACGCCTTGAGCCTACATATATATTCTCGGCTACATTCTGTCCTTAATATCTAAATATTGTATTTGAAACCTTACCTTATGTCACGTCATACCAGTAATACTGAGTAATAATCTAGTCGCATTGTGTTTTGTTATAGTTTTAACTAAATTATTAGTTATAGTTTTAGTACCACTACGCACTACTGGCAGATTGGAGCTGGGGGTATTTATTTTTAGATCCGCGCAGCGAGACCTCTAGTATTTACTATCACTACGTTGTTGTTTTTATTGTTGTTGTTAATTTTTCCTGTTAGGTTTTAGTAATAAAGCTTCATATGGCGTATTGGCGAAGTTGGTGGAGCGTTGAGCGAGCGTTGGCCTTGCAAGTTTTTTTGTTTTCCTGAGTGTTTGTTCAAACGAGTTTGCAAAAGTCGGGAGAACAAAAAAAAATAAAAAAAAACGTTTGTCTTCCTTTAGTTTTGTAAAGTCGTTCGAATGAGTTCGAAAAAGTCGGAGAAACAAAAATAAGATTACAAAACTGGCCGCTCAGAGCCACCACAATCACCCAGGTATTCCATGGCTGCGGCTGGGTGAAAACAGTTCTAACAACACTGTCCAAGTTTACAAAGTAATTTGAAAGTGATCAGTTAACTTGTTAAACACGAAACATGAAGGCTCGTCGTTTTTGGCTGTTACCGAAGGCAGCGTGGGCGTCACTAAACTCCTAAGGTTGAACACTTCATAACAACTATCCAATCCACACCTTTCTTAAAACTATTAAAACTACTATTACAATTAAATGGCGTATCAATAGGATGATGAATTTGTTAAGCGCATTACACCCTACATGGTAGAAATTTACTTATATCTCATAACAGTACCGCCCTGCCGATGAAAATCACTAATCAGCTTTGGCTTTCACCTAATAGGCGAGTCAATCTAGCCGAAAAAGGGGGTCAACCCATAACAAATTCGCAATTCATCCAAACAACTATTCTACATTGCCTTGTTAATACCCCCAAAAAAGTCTATAAAAATATATTATGCGGATCACCTTCAATTTCCTGTTTCTTTCCTTAGCAACATGGATTTTACATAGCAACAAGGGGTCTATTGGTGGGATTTTCTCCAAATTTGGTACAGACAAACTTTACTCTAATGACTATCGATTGACAGAAGTATGCACTTCTATATAGTTACCAATTTAGTTTCCAGAGCAACGGAAATTTGTCTAATAATTTAACCATTTTTAATACCAATTTTGCTGGTACAATACAGGGAGCTTATTTACACAACTTCTCTACTAAACGGGTGGATGTAACCTCGCCCATCGGATTTATCGACCTCAAAAACCCTTATCCCCAAAAAATTTATTTGTTATATGATAAACTATTGTGGTTTCTAAACTAAAACAAATAAATAAATTACACCTAAAATCAATAGAGCAATCACAATTTAAGTATGTGAAAAATCTTCACTAACATTAATGGAAATTATGAAATTTCCTTGCAGTGGAATTGTATAATTTTTTTACAACAGTTAGCTTAATATATCGTGAAGTTTTTGATATATTTAAAAATTTGATGCGACTTCTAGTTTCCGAGATATAGCAATTAATGTGTAACACGCCAGTGTAAATATTACTAATTTCCCATTGAATCACAGCTTATTGTGAAATTAATTAAATTATTCTGGAACATCACCAATTTGCTACTTACTTTTCCCTACTGTTCCTTTTGTTTGGCTTGTGTTATGCAAATTTACGCAGAATTTCCCTGAATAAACATATGATCCGCAAAATAAAATTTTGTAGACTTTTTTTTGGTCATTAATAAGGTAATATAGAATCCAAAATATGTGGTACGGATTGATTGCGAAATACTTATGGGTTTTTTGCTAGATTGACTCGACTATAAGAATGTTATTACAGTTTGTTACAGTTACATTATACTAGGCCATGATATATATTTCTCACTTAATTGGTATAGTACAGATCGTAGGTCTAGCTACTGTAGAGTAGATACTGAAACAAGTGATATCCCGCTATAGTAGGCCTACTGTACTCCATGAACCAGCTTGTACCGGTACTCTGTTCTGTCATTCATCGTTGCTCATGCAGTTTCAGTCATTGCTCAATTTGCCTACCATCCCGATCGGTCAGTCGGTTGCTATTGCAGTTTGATTATCGTACTGCTGTAGGCCTACTGGATTACCTAGGCCTACCCTCTGAGCTCTGACAGCCTGATCCTATATCCCAGTCTGCCAGTACCCCGCATTGACAGATTGAAGCAGGATTAGGCCTACCTATATCTGTATATCCAGACATACACATCAACTAACATTGTACTACGATGGTTCAGGGACCAGTCCTTCCTGTGGATTTAACATCAGCGTTTCTAATATCCAAATCAACTTTTATAAACATCTGTTTGGAGAACGGCGCGTTTATGAGGTCCTTTCTTATAGATTATCTTAAGAATGATTCGAGTTTCTTAGACGATTTTGTAACGACTAATTGTACAGCTGGACAAATAACAGTCTGGTTACAGAAGTTGCTAGGCAACGATACTGGAAGGCTAGACAGCGAACTACAACCAACATCATGGAACAGTTTACAGGATAACTCTACCAGTGGGGCCTTAGACACCGTGCCAAACATTCCATCGCTACCAAGAGGCGGGACGCAACAATCGTCCTACATTGAAAGATTACCTTATTCGAGTTTACGGCACAGGAATACCGGATCACCCTTCATGAGTGGTAGAACTGGAAGATACAGGTAGGTCTAGGTGGGACAGGTTGATACTGGAAGACACAACCCAGGGCGGAATTCAGGATTTAGGTTGTGGGAGTGGGAGACCACAGCAGCACAGGCCATAACTTTGTGGGAGCCTCTCCCTATTACAGCATTACATTTTGTTTTAAATGTTTAGGGTCAGTTCCAGTCCTTCAGTCAGTCAGGCAAGCCTTAATTTCTGCCAGGTGTAAATTTCACAGATAATCAATTAAACACAGCCATATTCTTTACTCATTATTTACTATTGCATGGTTATATAATTTAACTTAGTAATGTACTCTCTGACCTATTAGTCTCAGATAATTCTCCACCTTGGCGAATTAATATCCCGCCTCAATGTTAAATTCTCAATTTAGGGAGAGGAGCAGGTTACAGTGGCACGATATTTTAACCAAAACAATAAACTAAAACAAACAGAAGATGTAGAAGAAAGGCTCCTGAATGGAGTTCATTCTGTCATTCACACTAGCTGGTCTGGGAATACATAATATTCTAATAATAATAATAATCTAATAATATTAGAATGTTAAATAATCTAAGCATATTAAATAATAAAAGAATATTAAATAATATAAGAATATTAAATATTATAGGGCCTAACATTAGTGATACTTCCAATATAAGATATTTTCCTTTTCAAATAATAATTATTTAGTTGGATTTCTGTTACCGGTATATATTATATTTTTATAGGTTTTTAGGAAGAGGATCGACTGTTCTACAGAGAGGCGGTAGGGGGCGCCCGATAAATCAACCCCAGTTTATTTCCCACCCGTCAGCGGGGCCCCCTAGCCAGTCTGTGGCCCCTCCACTAACTGTAACTGTAACGTCTCCAATTACAAGGTCTCCCCCTAGCGGTGCTCCTGAAGTTATCATTAAGGAAGAGATCCAATCGGAATGTTCCATTCCGCCTATCGAACCGATGAATATCGACTGTTCTTTACCTCCTAACCAACTCCCACCGTCGGGGGACTCCGACTTGAATCTCTCTAATATAGAAGGAAACTCAGATATAATAAGTCCATCGACCGACTCCATTTTATATCGAATTTACGAATCAGTTCCTCAAATCTGTAACCCGAATATTTCGTCGACTCCCCAGCAATCAACTTCACAATCACTACCAGGTGCGCCTCCATCTTTATATTTAATTTATTCACTACAGTTACTTTATTGCACTCCCAACATGTTTTATTCACTTCAGTTACTTTATTGCACTCCCAACATGTTTTATTCACTTCAGTTACTTTATTGCACTCCCAACATGTTTTATTCACTACAGTTACTTTATTGCACTCCCAACATGTTTTATTCACTACAGTTACTTTATTGCACTCCCAACATGTTTTATTCCCTTCAGTTACTTTATTGCACTCTCAACATGGTTTATTTCCTTCATTTACTTTATTGCACTCCCAACATGTTTTATTCCCTTCAGTTACTTTATTGCACTCCCAACATGTTTTATTCACTTCAGTTACTTTATTGCACTCCCAACATGTTTTATTCCCTTCAGTTACTTTATTCCACTCCCAACATGTTTTATCCCTTCAGTTACTTTATTGCACTCCCAACATATTTTATTCACTTCAGTTACTTTATTGCACTCCCAACATGTTTTATCCCTTCAGTTACTTTATTGCACTCCCATCATGTTTTATTCACTTCAGTTACTTTATTGCACTCCCAACATGTTTTATTCCCTTCAGTTACTTTATTCCACTCCCAACATGTTTTATCCCTTCAGTTACTTTATTGCACTCCCAACATGTTTTATTCACTACAGTTACTTTATTGCACTCCCAACATGTTTTATTCACTACAGTTACTTTATTGCACTCCCAACATGTTTTATTCACTTCAGTTACTTTATTCCACTCCCAACATGTTTTATCCCTTCAGTTACTTTATTGCACTCCCAACATGTTTTATTACCTTCAGTTACTTTATTCCACTCCCAACATGTTTTATCCCTTCAGTTACTTTATTGCACTCCCAACATGTTTTATTCACTACAGTTACTTTATTGCACTCCCAACATGTTTTATTCACTTCAGTTACTTTATTCCACTCCCAACATGTTTTATTCCCTTCAGCTACTTTATTGCACTCCCAACATGTTTTATTCACTACAGTTACTTTATTGCACTCCCAACATGTTTTATTCACTTCAGTTACTTTATTCCACTCCCAACATGTTTTATTCCCTTCAGCTACTTTATTGCACTCCCAACATGGTTTATTCACTACAGTTACTTTATTGCACTCCCAACATGTTTTATTTACTACAGTTACTTTATTCCACTCCCAACATGTTTTATCCCTTCAGTTACTTTATTGCACTCCCAACATGTTTTATTCCCTTCAGTTACTTTATTCCACTCCCAACATGTTTTATCCCTTCAGTTACTTTATTGCACTCCAAACATGTTTTATCCACTACAGTTACTTTATTGCACTCCCAACATGTTTTATTCACTTCAGTTACTTTATTCCACTCCCAACATGTTTTATTCCCTTCAGCTACTTTATTGCACTCCCAACATGTTTTATTCACTACAGTTACTTTATTGCACTCCCAACATGTTTTATTCCCTTCAGTTACTTTATTGCACTCCCAACATGTTTTATTCCCTTCAGCTACTTTATTGCACTCCCAACATGTTTTATTCACTACAGTTACTTTATTGCACTCCCAACATGTTTTATTCACTACAGTTACTTTATTGCACTCCCAACATGTTTTATTCACTACAGTTACTTTATTGCACTCCCAACATGTTTTATTCACTTCAGTTACTTTATTCCACTCCCAACATGTTTTATTCCCTTCAGCTACTTTATTGCACTCCCAACATGTTTTATTCACTACAGTTACTTTATTGCACTCCCAACATGTTTTATTCACTACAGATACTTTATTGCACTCCCAACATGTTTTATTCACTACAGTTACTTTATTGCACTCCCAACATGTTTTTTTCACTACAGTTACTTTATTGCACTCCCAACATGTTTTATTCCCTTCAGCTACTTTATTGCACTCCCAACATGTTTTATTCACTACAGTTACTTTATTCCACTCCCAACATGTTTTATTCCCTTCAGCTACTTTATTGCACTCCCAACATGTTTTATTCACTACAGTTACTTTATTGCACTCCCAACATGTTTTATCCCTTCAGTTACTTTATTGCACTCTCAACATGTTTTATCCCTTCAGTTACTTTATTGCACTCCCAACATGTTTTAATCCCTTCAGCTACTTTATTGCACTCCCAACATGTTTTATTCACTACAGTTACTTTATTGCACTCCCAACATGTTTTATTCACTACAGTTACTTTATTGCACTCCCAACATGTTTTATTCACTACAGTTACTTTATTGCACTCCCAACATGTTTTATTCACTACAGTTACTTTATTGCACTCCCAACATGTTTTATTCACTACAGTTACTTTATTGCACTCCCAACATGTTTTATTCACTACAGTTACTTTATTGCACTCCCAACATGTTTTATTCACTACAGTTACTTTATTGCACTCCCAACATGTTTTATTCACTTCAGTTACTTTATTCCACTCCCAACATGTTTTATTCCCTTCAGCTACTTTATTGCACTGCCAACATGTTTTATTCCCTTCAGCTACTTTATTGCACTCCCAACATGTTTTATTCACTACAGATACTTTATTGCACTCCCAACATGTTTTATTCCCTTCAGCTACTTTATTGCTCTCCCAACATGTTTTATTCACTACAGTTACTTTATTGCACTCCCAACATGTTTTATTCCCTTCAGCTACTTTATTCCACTCCCAACATGTTTTATTCACTACAGTTACTTTATTGCACTCCCAACATGTTTTATTCACTACAGTTACTTTATTGCACTCCCAACATGTTTTATTCCCTTCAGCTACTTTATTGCACTCCCAACATGTTTTATTCACTACAGTTACTTTATTGCACTCCCAACATGTTTTATTCACTACAGTTACTTTATTGCACTCCCAACATGTTTTATTCACTTCAGTTACTTTATTCCACTCCCAACATGTTTTATTCACTTCAGTTACTTTATTCCACTCCCAACATGTTTTATTCCCTTCAGCTACTTTATTGCACTCCCAACATGTCTTATTCACTACAGTTACTTTATTGCACTCCCAACATGTTTTATTCCCTTCAGCTACTTTATTGCACTCCCAACATGTTTTATTCACTACAGTTACTTTATTGCACTCTGTTGGGAAATTGTGTGAGACATATAGTAGGCCATGCCACTGGGATAGTACGGTAGTACAAGAAAGGAAAAACTACAGTACAGTACTAGTGTTGCTGTATCAGGTGTAGGCCTACCGGTTGGACAGGTACGGTAGGTAGGAGGTTGTGCAGTTGTCAGTTGTGTTAGGTCTGTGTGCAGTTCTGTAACTTGACTGTCAGCTATTATACTATATTATTGAGTTACTGGATTATCTATAACTGTTTATATATCTTCAACAAGCTAACCGGGCTATACTGATCTATTGTTTAACCTAAATCGTTATGGCGCCAAAATTATCGGATTACGTCGTTAAGTATGATGGAACTGGTGATCCCTGCTCGTGGATTGCAACGTTTGACGATACTTTCAATATTCTCAAAACGGAATCTAAACTAACGGAAGAGAGTCGAGTTACATATTTTCGTCTATCGCTGACGGGAGCAGCTCATGATGTTATAAATCAGCTGGACGACGAGCAAAAGAATAACTACGATGAAGTTCGTGACCGATTGATCGAGGCGTTTGCTGACAATCCGTATCTAGCGTACGATAAGTTTAAAAGTCGGATATTAAAGAGTGATGAGTCTGCTGATGCGTTTCTAGCAGATTTGCGGAGGTTGCTATCACTAATTACAAAGGATATAGATAGTCAATGTGCACAGGATATGTTAACGGCTCAGTTTGCGAATGGTTTACCTGAGAGCGTTAGGTCAGAAGTTAAAGCAATGGCGAGCAGGAGAAATTGGACGGATTTATTGCAACAAGCTCGGCGTATACTGTCAGAGAGAGCCGGAAGTGGAAGAGATGGGATTGGGATTGGAGCTGCCGGTTTTGGGATTGGAGCTGCTGGTTTTCGTGGTGGGCCACACAGGGGAAGGGGATTTCGTCCCATTGTAAATAGCGGTGGTGTTGGTAGTAATGTTCAGTGTTACCGTTGTGGAACGTGGGGCCACTTGGCTCGGAATTGTTCAGTAGCTGATAGAGGTGGCACCGGTAATGATCGTTATGATGGTTTTCAAGCTAGAAATAGTGGAAATGTCATCAGGTGTCACAACTGTGGAATGGAGGGTCATATTGCGAGAGGATGCCGTAACAGTACGAGACAAGGGTATACGAATGCGGTCTCCGGTAGCAATAATGCTTTGGCGGCATCATCGTGGCGGCAACCTTCGGGAAACGGAATGGGGGATTCATCGCAGCCAATGGATGTTTCCCCCACAATGGGAATCTCCCATTAGTTGGCATTCAACTTGAAGGAATGAATATAGTCATTCCCGCATTGGTTGACACTGGCTGCTCGAGATGTTTAGTGTCAAAACTATGGTGTCAACAAAATGGAATAGAAGTGAAAAAATGTATTAGATCATCTGAAATTACGATGTTAGACGGTGAATCGCATTGTGGAGTGATAGGAGAGGTTGAATTAACATTCGTTGCCATTAATTCAATTGAATTCCTTTTTACATGGCCAGTATTGGTGGTAGAAAAATTGTTGGGTGAAGGGGCAGTAATGTTAGGAATCGATGTGGTCCGACATATTGGATCTGAAACGTTGTCTCCAATCATATTTGGTTGTGTAGGGGCTGAGGTTAAACAGCTAGATATTGAAGAGAAGGAACAAGTCAATATCGAAGTATCACTAACTAAGAAAATAGCACCCAATCAGTCCGATATTATTATAGAAGATTCAGACTTTCGCGTAGTATATGATGGAAAAAATTGGACTGCAGAGTGGAAGTGGAAAGACGGAACGCCACCTCAGCTTAATAATCGAATGACTGAGTATCGCATACGACCAGAGCACACCGAATTATATAAAGCTGCTATGGAAGAGTGGATCGAGCGAGAATGGATAGTTCCATACTCTCCGGAAATTCATGGAGAAGTCAAGGGAACCATCCCAATCATGGCAAAATATGAGGAGAAAAAACAACGAATAAGGCCGATCTTAGATTATAGAGAACTGAATTCTCATGTCGTCAATGCACCTGGTCGTGAAGCTGCTGCCTGCAATGAAAAATTAAGAGTCTGGCGGAGGATGGGAGAACAAACCGCTGTAATCGATCTTCGTTGGGCATATATGCAAATTCATATTAAAGAAGAACTACGATCATACCAAACTGTTGTATATGAAGGAAAGCGATATGTCGTTACTAGGATGGGATTTGGGTTGGGTCCTGGTCCAAAGATTATGGACCGTATTGTTGAAGGAGTTTTAAAGAAAGATGAAAAGGTTCAAAGTTCCACAGATAACTTCAGAGACGATGTATATGTAAACACGAATAAAATACCTACAGAGGCTGTAAGGGGTCACCTGAAAGATTATGGGTTAATTTCAAAAGACGCTGAACCAGTAATAAATGGATGTAAGGTTCTCGGTCTAGAAATTTGTGGAAATGAACAAAACAATAAATTGTATTGGAGACGGAGTCAAAAGTTACCAGAAGTTCCAGAAAAAACCACTAGGAGAGAGTTACATTCGATATGTGGACAGCTTCGGGGACACTATCCTGTGGGAGGATGGTTAAGACCAGCATGTGCATGGTTACAACACTGTAGTGCGGGCGTAACATGGGACAGTTATATAGGCGATGGTTTACAACAATTGGTTAATGAAACGATCGATAATGTATGTCACAATGATCCTGTAAAAGGAGAGTGGGTTGTTCGTACTACAGATCACGCAGATATATGGACTGACGCCAGCTCAATTGCAAAGGGAGCATTGATAAAGATAGACGGAGTTGTAGTTGAAGACAGATCATGGCTTCGCAAAGAAAGTGACAACCAACACATAAATGTATCAGAACTAGATGCGGTTATTGAGGGAATTAACATGGCAGTGGATTGGAACATAAAAGTAGTTAATCTCTTTATTGATTCATCAACCGTGTATAGCTGGGTGAATGCTGTTATTTTCGACACACACAGAATTCGAACTAAAGGTCAGGCGAGAAAGCTCATTGAGCGTCGATTGGATATACTGAGCGAGATCATAGTAGAATATAAATTAAAAATCCGACCGCATCGGGTTGAATCAGCGAAAAATTTATCGGACACGTTAACTAGAATTCCATCACATTGGTTGAAATTTGGCCGTGATAAGGATGTAAAAGAAACCAATAATGATGCATTCGCTGCAATGGGAGATATACAGGAATTGAATGTAAACAATCGTCAGCGTGTTACATATTTACACAAATTAGCGCACCAAGGTGTAGACAGAACCATGCAGTTATGTAACGTTGATAGAGAATTAAATTCTAGAACTGTGCCAAAGAAGTTAGTGAATGAAATATGCACAGAATGTGATCAATGCAATAGCATAGACCCTAATCCTGTTTTTGTAGAAAAAGGGACCACGAAAGTTGACGAACCCTGGTATAGAAATTCGATTGACTTCACAGAGTATAATCAACGAAAATACTTAACAATACTGGACTGTGGGTCAAATTATGCATTGTGTCGTGGGGCTAAGGATGAAACGGCTGCAACTGTAATTGCACAACTTCAACAGATTTTTTGCGAGATGGGACCACCCCATGAAGTTCTCTGTGATAATGGTCCTGCTTTTAGAAGCACTGAATTCGATATATTTTTACGAAAATGGGAAGTGAAACGGATCCCTTCATGCGCCTACCGTCCGAAAGGGAATCCTGTAGAACGCATGCATCGGACAATCAAACGATGGTCGGCAAGATCCGGAAAAGAATTGGAACAATCCTGTTTCTGGTACAATAACACTTGTGGAAGGAGTGAAGAGCAAACTCCAGCTCAGAAGCTCTTTGGTGGATTGTCAAAACGAAAGATGAAGCTACCTAGTGTGACAGAAATATCGCAACCCAAAGAAGATGTCGATTGTAGGTCAAGCGGAAATATAAAAGTTGGGGACTACGTATTCGTGAAACCAGATTCACATGTGAAATGCACCGTGAGATGGAAGGGACCTCATAGAGTCGATCAAGTACAGGAACGTTCAGTGATAGTGAAAGGAATACGCCGACACCTTCAAGATGTTAGAAAGTCGATGAAAGTTTCGCATGCAGAAAATCAGGTTGAGTCAGCATTAAATACGAATAATGAAATTGAAAGGGTAATTGATATCGAATCGGAAACGGAGGTTGATAGTACAGATGATGAAACATCATACGATGAAATAGACCCTACAGATGATGAAGATGAGATACCAATAGGGGTTGCTCCACCCACGGTCGTTACGCGTTCAGGCCGAATGTCTAGGCCCCCAAAGCGATATGGATTTGAAAACTAAAAAGTTTATAAAACTGTGGGAGGTGTTGGGAAATTGTGTGAGACATATAGTAGGCCATGCCACTGGGATAGTACGGTAGTACAAGAAAGGAAAAACTACAGTACAGTACTAGTGTTGCTGTATCAGGTGTAGGCCTACCGGTTGGACAGGTACGGTAGGTAGGAGGTTGTGCAGTTGTCAGTTGTGTTAGGTCTGTGTGCAGTTCTGTAACTTGACTGTCAGCTATTATACTATATTATTGAGTTACTGGATTATCTATAACTGTTTATATATCTTCAACACACTCCCAACATGTTTTATTCACTACAGTTACTTTATTGCACTCCCAACATGTTTTATTCACTTCAGTTACTTTATTCCACTCCCAACATGTTTTATTCACTTCAGTTACTTTATTCCACTCCCAACATGTTTTATTCCCTTCAGCTACTTTATTGCACTCCCAACATGTTTTATTCACTACAGTTACTTTATTGCACTCCCAACATGTTTTAATCACTTCAGTTACTTTATTCCACTCCCAACATGTTTTATTCCCTTTAGCTACTTTATTGCACTCCCAACATGTTTTATTCACTACAGTTACTTTATTGCACTCCCAACATGTTTTATTCACTTCAGTTACTTTATTCCACTCCCAACATGTTTTATTCCCTTCAGCTACTTTATTGCACTCCCAACATGTTTTATTCACTACAGTTACTTTATTGCACTCCCAACATGTTTTATTCCCTTCAGCTACTTTATTGCACTCCCAACATGTTTTATTCACTACAGTTACTTTATTGCACTCCCAACATGTTTTATTCACTACAGTTACTTTATTGCACTCCCAACATGTTTTATTCCCTTCAGCTACTTTATTGCACTCCCAACATGTTTTATTCACTACAGTTACTTTATTGCACTCCCAACATGTTTTATTCACTACAGTTACTTTATTGCACTCCCAACATGTTTTATTCACTTCAGTTACTTTATTCCACTCCCAACATGTTTTATTCACTTCAGTTACTTTATTCCACTCCCAACATGTTTGATTCCCTTCAGCTACTTTATTGCACTCCCAACATGTTTTATTCACTACAGTTACTTTATTGCACTCCCAACATGTTTTATTCACTTCAGTTACTTTATTCCACTCCCAACATGTTTTATTCCCTTTAGCTACTTTATTGCACTCCCAACATGTTTTATTCACTACAGTTACTTTATTGCACTCCCAACATGTTTTATTCACTTCAGTTACTTTATTCCACTCCCAACATGTTTTATTCCCTTCAGCTACTTTATTGCACTCCCAACATGTTTTATTCACTACAGTTACTTTATTGCACTCCCAACATGTTTTATTCCCTTCAGCTACTTTATTGCACTCCCAACATGTTTTATTCACTACAGTTACTTTATTGCACTCCCAACATGTTTTATTCCCTTCAGTTACTTTATTGCACTCCCAACATGTTTTATTCCCTTCAGCTACTTTATTGCACTCCCAACATGTTTTATTCACTACAGTTACTTTATTGCACTCCCAACATGTTTTATTCACTACAGTTACTTTATTGCACTCCCAACATGTTTTATTCACTACAGTTACTTTATTGCACTCCCAACATGTTTTATTCACTTCAGTTACTTTATTCCACTCCCAACATGTTTTATTCCCTTCAGCTACTTTATTGCACTCCCAACATGTTTTATTCACTACAGTTACTTTATTGCACTCCCAACATGTTTTATTCCCTTCAGCTACTTTATTGCACTGCCAACATGTTTTATTCCCTTCAGCTACTTTATTGCACTCCCAACATGTTTTATTCACTACAGATACTTTATTGCACTCCCAACATGTTTTATTCCCTTCAGCTACTTTATTGCTCTCCCAACATGTTTTATTCACTACAGTTACTTTATTGCACTCCCAACATGTTTTATTCCCTTCAGCTACTTTATTCCACTCCCAACATGTTTTATTCACTACAGTTACTTTATTGCACTCCCAACATGTTTTATTCACTACAGTTACTTTATTGCACTCCCAACATGTTTTATTCCCTTCAGCTACTTTATTGCACTCCCAACATGTTTTATTCACTACAGTTACTTTATTGCACTCCCAACATGTTTTATTCACTACAGTTACTTTATTGCACTCCCAACATGTTTTATTCACTTCAGTTACTTTATTCCACTCCCAACATGTTTTATTCACTTCAGTTACTTTATTCCACTCCCAACATGTTTTATTCCCTTCAGCTACTTTATTGCACTCCCAACATGTTTTATTCACTACAGTTACTTTATTGCACTCCCAACATGTTTTATTCCCTTCAGCTACTTTATTGCACTCCCAACATGTTTTATTCACTACAGTTACTTTATTGCACTCCCAACATGTTTTATTCACTACAGTTACTTTATTGCACTCCCAACATGTTTTATTCACTTCAGTTACTTTATTCCACTCCCAACATGTTTTATTCACTTCAGTTACTTTATTCCACTCCCAACATGTTTTATTCCCTTCAGCTACTTTATTGCACTCCCAACATGTTTTATTCACTACAGTTACTTTATTGCACTCCCAACATGTTTTAATCACTTCAGTTACTTTATTCCACTCCCAACATGTTTTATTCCCTTTAGCTACTTTATTGCACTCCCAACATGTTTTATTCACTACAGTTACTTTATTGCACTCCCAACATGTTTTATTCACTTCAGTTACTTTATTCCACTCCCAACATGTTTTATTCCCTTCAGCTACTTTATTGCACTCCCAACATGTTTTATTCACTACAGTTACTTTATTGCACTCCCAACATGTTTTATTCCCTTCAGCTACTTTATTGCACTCCCAACATGTTTTATTCACTACAGTTACTTTATTGCACTCCCAACATGTTTTATTCACTACAGTTACTTTATTGCACTCCCAACATGTTTTATTCCCTTCAGCTACTTTATTGCACTCCCAACATGTTTTATTCACTACAGTTACTTTATTGCACTCCCAACATGTTTTATTCACTACAGTTACTTTATTGCACTCCCAACATGTTTTATTCACTTCAGTTACTTTATTCCACTCCCAACATGTTTTATTCACTTCAGTTACTTTATTCCACTCCCAACATGTTTTATTCCCTTCAGCTACTTTATTGCACTCCCAACATGTTTTATTCACTACAGTTACTTTATTGCACTCCCAACATGTTTTATTCACTTCAGTTACTTTATTCCACTCCCAACATGTTTTATTCCCTTTAGCTACTTTATTGCACTCCCAACATGTTTTATTCACTACAGTTACTTTATTGCACTCCCAACATGTTTTATTCACTTCAGTTACTTTATTCCACTCCCAACATGTTTTATTCCCTTCAGCTACTTTATTGCACTCCCAACATGTTTTATTCACTACAGTTACTTTATTGCACTCCCAACATGTTTTATTCCCTTCAGCTACTTTATTGCACTCCCAACATGTTTTATTCACTACAGTTACTTTATTGCACTCCCAACATGTTTTATTCCCTTCAGTTACTTTATTGCACTCCCAACATGTTTTATTCCCTTCAGCTACTTTATTGCACTCCCAACATGTTTTATTCACTACAGTTACTTTATTGCACTCCCAACATGTTTTATTCACTACAGTTACTTTATTGCACTCCCAACATGTTTTATTCACTACAGTTACTTTATTGCACTCCCAACATGTTTTATTCACTTCAGTTACTTTATTCCACTCCCAACATGTTTTATTCCCTTCAGCTACTTTATTGCACTCCCAACATGTTTTATTCACTACAGTTACTTTATTGCACTCCCAACATGTTTTATTCCCTTCAGCTACTTTATTGCACTGCCAACATGTTTTATTCCCTTCAGCTACTTTATTGCACTCCCAACATGTTTTATTCACTACAGATACTTTATTGCACTCCCAACATGTTTTATTCCCTTCAGCTACTTTATTGCTCTCCCAACATGTTTTATTCACTACAGTTACTTTATTGCACTCCCAACATGTTTTATTCCCTTCAGCTACTTTATTCCACTCCCAACATGTTTTATTCACTACAGTTACTTTATTGCACTCCCAACATGTTTTATTCACTACAGTTACTTTATTGCACTCCCAACATGTTTTATTCCCTTCAGCTACTTTATTGCACTCCCAACATGTTTTATTCACTACAGTTACTTTATTGCACTCCCAACATGTTTTATTCACTACAGTTACTTTATTGCACTCCCAACATGTTTTATTCACTTCAGTTACTTTATTCCACTCCCAACATGTTTTATTCACTTCAGTTACTTTATTCCACTCCCAACATGTTTTATTCCCTTCAGCTACTTTATTGCACTCCCAACATGTTTTATTCACTACAGTTACTTTATTGCACTCCCAACATGTTTTATTCCCTTCAGCTACTTTATTGCACTCCCAACATGTTTTATTCACTACAGCTACTTTATTGCACTCCCAACATGTTTTATTCACTACAGTTACTTTATTGCACTCCCAACATGTTTTATTCCCTTCAGCTACTTTATTGCACTCCCAACATGTTTTATTCACTACAGTTACTTTATTGCACTCCCAACATGTTTTAATCACTTCAGTTACTTTATTCCACTCCCAACATGTTTTATTCCCTTTAGCTACTTTATTGCACTCCCAACATGTTTTATTCACTACAGTTACTTTATTGCACTCCCAACATGTTTTATTCACTTCAGTTACTTTATTCCACTCCCAACATGTTTTATTCCCTTCAGCTACTTTATTGCACTCCCAACATGTTTTATTCACTACAGTTACTTTATTGCACTCCCAACATGTTTTATTCCCTTCAGCTACTTTATTGCACTCCCAACATGTTTTATTCACTACAGTTACTTTATTGCACTCCCAACATGTTTTATTCACTACAGTTACTTTATTGCACTCCCAACATGTTTTATTCCCTTCAGCTACTTTATTGCACTCCCAACATGTTTTATTCACTACAGTTACTTTATTGCACTCCCAACATGTTTTATTCACTACAGTTACTTTATTGCACTCCCAACATGTTTTATTCACTTCAGTTACTTTATTCCACTCCCAACATGTTTTATTCACTTCAGTTACTTTATTCCACTCCCAACATGTTTGATTCCCTTCAGCTACTTTATTGCACTCCCAACATGTTTTATTCACTACAGTTACTTTATTGCACTCCCAACATGTTTTATTCACTTCAGTTACTTTATTCCACTCCCAACATGTTTTATTCCCTTTAGCTACTTTATTGCACTCCCAACATGTTTTATTCACTACAGTTACTTTATTGCACTCCCAACATGTTTTATTCACTTCAGTTACTTTATTCCACTCCCAACATGTTTTATTCCCTTCAGCTACTTTATTGCACTCCCAACATGTTTTATTCACTACAGTTACTTTATTGCACTCCCAACATGTTTTATTCCCTTCAGCTACTTTATTGCACTCCCAACATGTTTTATTCACTACAGTTACTTTATTGCACTCCCAACATGTTTTATTCCCTTCAGTTACTTTATTGCACTCCCAACATGTTTTATTCCCTTCAGCTACTTTATTGCACTCCCAACATGTTTTATTCACTACAGTTACTTTATTGCACTCCCAACATGTTTTATTCACTACAGTTACTTTATTGCACTCCCAACATGTTTTATTCACTACAGTTACTTTATTGCACTCCCAACATGTTTTATTCACTTCAGTTACTTTATTCCACTCCCAACATGTTTTATTCCCTTCAGCTACTTTATTGCACTCCCAACATGTTTTATTCACTACAGTTACTTTATTGCACTCCCAACATGTTTTATTCCCTTCAGCTACTTTATTGCACTGCCAACATGTTTTATTCCCTTCAGCTACTTTATTGCACTCCCAACATGTTTTATTCACTACAGATACTTTATTGCACTCCCAACATGTTTTATTCCCTTCAGCTACTTTATTGCTCTCCCAACATGTTTTATTCACTACAGTTACTTTATTGCACTCCCAACATGTTTTATTCCCTTCAGCTACTTTATTCCACTCCCAACATGTTTTATTCACTACAGTTACTTTATTGCACTCCCAACATGTTTTATTCACTACAGTTACTTTATTGCACTCCCAACATGTTTTATTCCCTTCAGCTACTTTATTGCACTCCCAACATGTTTTATTCACTACAGTTACTTTATTGCACTCCCAACATGTTTTATTCACTACAGTTACTTTATTGCACTCCCAACATGTTTTATTCACTTCAGTTACTTTATTCCACTCCCAACATGTTTTATTCACTTCAGTTACTTTATTCCACTCCCAACATGTTTTATTCCCTTCAGCTACTTTATTGCACTCCCAACATGTTTTATTCACTACAGTTACTTTATTGCACTCCCAACATGTTTTATTCCCTTCAGCTACTTTATTGCACTCCCAACATGTTTTATTCACTACAGTTACTTTATTGCACTCCCAACA
>JAUCBJ010001427.1:0-30489 GCA_032718475.1 Nemertoderma westbladi | reverse complement strand
GTAGGCACAATAAATTACTTGTTGGTGTAGGCACAATAAATTACTTGTTGGTGTAGCCACAATAAATTACTTGTTGGTGTAGGCACAATAAATTACTTGTTGGTGTAGCCACAATAAATTACTTGTTGGTGTAGGCACAATAAATTACTTGTTGGTGTAGCCACAATAAATTACTTGTTGGTGTAGCCACAATAAATTACTTGTTGGTGTAGCCACAATAAATTACTTGTTGGTGTAGCCACAATAAATTACTTGTTGGTGTAGCCACAATAAATTACTTGTTGGTGTAGCCACAATAAATTTACTTGTTGGTGTAGCCACAATAAATTACTTGTTGGTGTAGGCACAATAAATTACTTGTTGGTGTAGCCACAATAAATTACTTGTTGGTGTAGCCACAATAAATTACTTGTTGGTGTAGCCACAGGCATAATAAATTACTTGTTGGTGTAGCCACAGGCACAATAAATAACTTGTTGGTGTAGGTACAATAAATTACTTGTTGGTGTAGCCACAATAAATTACTTGTTGGTGTAGGCACAGGCACAATAAATAACTTGTTGGTGTAGCCACAGGCACAATAAATAACTTGTTGGTGTAGGCACAATAAATTACTTGTTGGTGTAGCCACAATAAATTACTTGTTGGTGTAGGCACAATAAATTACTTGTTGGTGTAGCCACAATAACTTACTTGTTGGTGTAGCCACAATAGAATTACTTGTTGGTGTAGCCACAATAAATTACTTGTTGGTGTAGCCACAATAAATTACTTGTTGGTGTAGCCACAATAAATTACTTGTTGGTGTAGCCACAATAAATTACTTGTTGGTGTAGCCACAATAAATTACTTGTTGGTGTAGCCACAATAAATTACTTGTTGGTGTAGCCACAATAAATTACTTGTTGGTGTAGCCACAATAAATTACTTGTTGGTGTAGCCACAATAAATTACTTGTTGGTGTAGCCACAATAAATTACTTGTTGGTGTAGCCACAGGCAAATAAATTACTTGTTGGTGTAGCCACAATAAATTACTTGTTGGTGTAGCCACAATAAATTACTTGTTGGTGTAGCCACAATAAATTACTTGTTGGTGTAGCCACAATAAATTACTTGTTGGTGTAGCCACAATAAATTACTTGTTGGTGTAGCCACAATAAATTACTTGTTGGTGTAGCCACAATAAATTACTTGTTGGTGTAGCCACAATAAATTACTTGTTGGTGTAGCCACAATAACTTACTTGTTGGTGTAGCCACAATAAATTACTTGTTGGTGTAGCCACAATAAATTACTTGTTGGTGTAGCCACAATAAATTACTTGTTGGTGTAGCCACAATAAATTACTTGTTGGTGTAGCCACAATAAATTACTTGTTGGTGTAGCCACAATAAATTACTTGTTGGTGTAGCCACAATAAATTACTTGTTGGTGTAGCCACAATAAATTACTTGTTGGTGTAGCCACAATAAATTACTTGTTGGTGTAGCCACAATAAATTACTTGTTGGTGTAGCCACAATAAATTACTTGTTGGTGTAGCCACAATAAATTACTTGTTGGTGTAGCCACAATAAATTACTTGTTGGTGTAGCCACAATAAATAACTTGTTGGTGTAGGCACAATAAATTACTTGTTGGTGTAGCCACAATAAATTACTTGTTGGTGTAGGCACAATAAATTACTTGTTGGTGTAGCCACAATAACTTACTTGTTGGTGTAGCCACAATAAATTACTTGTTGGTGTAGCCACAATAACTTACTTGTTGGTGTAGCCACAATAAATTACTTGTTGGTGTAGCCACAATAACTTACTTGTTGGTGTAGCCACAATAAATTACTTGTTGGTGTAGCCACAATAAATTACTTGTTGGTGTAGCCACAATAACTTACTTGTTGGTGTAGCCACAATAAATTTATTGTTGGTGTAGCCACAATAAATTACTTGTTGGTGTATGTAGCCACAATAAATTACTTGTTGGTGTAGCCACAATAAATTACTTGTTGGTGTAGCCACAATAACTTACTTGTTGGTGTAGCCACAATAAATTACTTGTTGGTGTAGCCACAATAAATTTATTGTTGGTGTAGCCACAATAAATTACTTGTTGGTGTAGCCACAATAAATTTATTGTTGGTGTAGCCACAATAAATATCCGCTGCCAGTGTAGAATATAATTTGTAAAGTAAGTCACTATCAGATAGTGTGGAACTTGTGTCGGGTGGAATCAATTTTATTGCTACATAATAAATACCTGGAGTAATATATTATCTACATAATACTATATTAATAATAATGATGAATTGTTATGAACGGTGTTCTTTCTGATATTATCATAATCGATTTTGTAATTAACGTACGGTAGCGTAGCATTTGTAATTTGTTAATTTATCTGTTTTCATTCGAGTGGTTTGTTTCAAGCCGAACGCAGTGAATGTGTGCAAATATGGCGCAGATCGGAAAGTAGTTTTTTTTTTCGAAATTGTAACATTACGATTACGAAACAAATACAGAAACTTGACCACTTACCGGTACCGGTAAGTCTGAGAGTTAGTTAGGCAGCAGCTCTGCTTTCATGTGTATCAGAGGTTACTCGGCGTTGTGTTTATAATCAAGGCCATAAAGTATTGTTTACATTTTTTATTAACGTAATTAATATTAATTTAATAGGCCTCCTATTATTACTGAGTTTAGTATCTTTTACTCTTGTCTAACTGCCTTATCTTTTAGTATATATAATTATTATATTGCCCTAAACTAGATTCTCTGAGATATAAATGATTCGTTTATATTACAACCGGGTTTGTTTTACTTTTTTTACTTTTGGTTATTGTTTTTCTACTTTAGTTGTTGGTGTTGCTAATGCGTTGCCAAGTTACCTTAAATCTTAATTATCGATAATATTAATTTAAATTACCAATAGAAAAAATATACGTCGCGAAATTTCGAATTCTATAACCTTTACAATTTTATTCATAAATAATAATTGATATAAATAATATAATAATAGTTAGCTTAGATACCAACATGTGTAGTCGATAAGAAAATAATTCCGACACAAGAATGGGCCTAGAGTGACTCCTAAAAATACTAACCGACACAAGAATGGGCCTAGAGTGATTCCTAAAAATACTTCCGACACAAGAATGGGCCTAGAGTGATTCCTAAAAATACTAACCGACACAAGAATGGGCCTAGAGTGATTCCTAAAAATACTTCCGACACAAGAATGGGCCTAGAGTGATTCCTAAAAATACTAACCGACACAAGAATGGGCCTAGAGTGATTCCTAAAAATACTAACCGACACAAGAATGGGTCTAGAGTGATTCCTAAAAATACTAACCGACACAAGAATGGGCCTAGAGTGATTCCTAAAAATACTAACCGACACAAGAATGGGCCTAGAGTGATTCCTAAAAATACTTCCGACACAAGAATGGGCCTAGAGTGATTCCTAAAAATACTAACCGACACAAGAATGGGCCTAGAGTGATTCCTAAAAATACTAACCGACACAAGAATGGGTCTAGAGTGATTCCTAAAAATACTTCCGACACAAGAATGGGCCTAGAGTGATTCCTAAAAATACTAACCGACACAAGAATGGGCCTAGAGTGATTCCTAAAAATACTAACCGACACAAGAATGGGCCTAGAGTGATTCCTAAAATACTAACCGACACAAGAATGGGCCTAGAGTGATTTCTAAAAATACTAACCGACACAAGAATGGACCTAGAGTGATTCCTAAAAATAGTAACTGACACAAGAATGGGCCTAGAGTGATTCCTAAAAATACTAACCGACACAAGAATGGACCTAGAGTGATTCCTAAAAATAGTAACCGACACAAGAATGGGCCTAGGGTGATTCCTAAAAATACTAACCGACACAAGAATGGGCCTAGAGTGATTCCTAAAAATACTAACCGACACAAGAATGGGCCTAGAGTGATTCCTAAAAATACTAACCGACACAAGAATGGGCCTAGAGTGATTCCTAAAAATACTAACCGACACAAGAATGGGCCTAGAGTGATTCCTAAAAATACTAACCGACACAAGAATGGGCCTAGAGTGATTCCAAAAAATACTAACCGACACAAGAATGGGCCTAGAGTGATTCCTAAAAATACTAACCGACACAAGAATGGACCTAGAGTGATTCCTAAAAATAGTAACCGACACAAGAATGGGCCTAGAGTGATTCCTAAAAATACTAACCGACACAAGAATGGGCCTAGAGTGATTCCTAAAAATACTAACCGACACAAGAATGGGCCTAGAGTGATTCCTAAAAATACTAACCGACACAAGAATGGGCCTAGAGTGATTCCTAAAAATACTAACCGACACAAGAATGGGCCTAGAGTGATTCCTAAAAATACTAACCGACACAAGAATGGGCCTAGAGTGATTCCTAAAAATACTAACCGACACAAGAATGGGCCTAGAGTGATTCCTAAAAATACTAACCGACACAAGAATGGGCCTAGAGTGATTCCTAAAAATACTAACCGACACAAGAATGGGCCTAGAGTGATTCCTAAAAATACTAACCGACACAAGAATGGGCCTAGAGTGATTCCTAAAAATACTAACCGACACAAGAATGGGCCTAGAGTGATTCCTAAAAATACTAACCGACACAAGAATGGGCCTAGAGTGATTCCTAAAAATACTAACCGACACAAGAATGGGCCTATAGTGATTCCAAAAAATACTAACCGACACAAGAATGGGCCTAGAGTGATTCCTAAAAATACTAACCGACACAAGAATGGACCTAGAGTGATTCCTAAAAATAGTAACCGACACAAGAATGGGCCTAGAGTGATTCCTAAAAATACTAACCGACACAAGAATGGGCCTAGAGTGATTCCTAAAAATACTAACCGACACAAGAATGGGCCTAGAGTGATTCCTAAAAATACTAACCGACACAAGAATGGGCCTAGAGTGATTCCTAAAAATACTAACCGACACAAGAATGGGCCTAGAGTGATTCCTAAAAATACTAACCGACACAAGAATGGGGCTAGAGTGATTCCTAAAAATACTAACCGACACAAGAATGGGCCTAGAGTGATTCCTAAAAATACTTGCGATACTTCTTCAGATAACCGACATTATATGTCCTACATTGTAGCTTTTAAGCAGTCCAGTATCACGTATGGGACAAAACAATTGAACCACCGGAAAATTATGACTTTACGTAGGCCTATTATTTACAATAAATTGTTCTGTTTGTATTATTTACAACACTACAGTAGTGCCTTAAAGCCTAAAAGATTCTCTACGGCAATCCAAATGTAGATTGTAAAATTTAGAGGTTTTTGTATTTACGATCAAATATTTCCATTCAGATCACATGATTGACAATTTTACATAAATAAAATAGCAACTGAGTTTCAAGCCCATGGGACTTCGCTCTTAAGAGCTTAAGGGGACCATTATCCCCAATGAAAGTAAAATTTTCCAATTACGGAATTTTCAAAAATACATTTTCATATATTTTTGTAGTTTGATAGAAGGGCTTTCATGTGGTGACATCGGGGTACTAGTGTGTTATAGCTACACCCCCATCAAAATTTTTATTACTAGCTAGTTTTTGCTATTTCTTTTTTTTGAAATGTTCTAGAACATGAAATACATTTGAAAAAAAATAATAATAAAATGTTCTAGAACAAATATTTTTTGTTCTAGAACAAAAAATTAAAAAATCATACAAATTTTATTTTTTGTTACACAAGTGCCGCCACGCCAAACTCCACATTCTAAGGCGAAACATAGGTATCAAGAGGTCAACTTTCGCCCAACAGCTAGCAGAGTTTAGGTGGAAGATGTTACACAAAGAAAATCCATTTTCTGATCTATTGCATTTGATTAGAAAATATTACCCGCTGCGCGACGTCTGCTAAATAATAAATATTACACAGTATGTATTCTAAGCATTAATCATTAATTTATCCTGTAACTATCATTAATTTCTGAATATAATGACCTCAATACAGTGAATTTTTAATTTTAATTAGCTATTAAAAAAATACTAGCTAACCCCCCCCCCCCCCCCCCCCCCCCCAAAAAAAAAACCCATCTTGCCAGCAACGATTAAAAATTATATGAAACAAATTCTAAATAAAATTAAAAAAAAAATTTCATTTTTTTTGAACTGTTCTAGAACAAAAACTATTTGTTCTAGAACTTTTTTTTTTCTAGTTCTGAATAGCTAACATGTTCTAGAACATTATTAAAAAAGAAAAATAGTACATTAATTTTTTTAAATATTGTTCTAGAACAAAAAATATTTGTTCTAGAACATTTTATTATTTTTTTTAAAATGTATTTCATGTTCTAGAACATTTCAAAAAAAAGAAATAGCAAAAACTAGCCAGTAATAAAAATTTTTTGGGGGGGGGTGTAGCTATAACACACTAGTGCCGACATCGGTTTTCATCACAGAGTGCTTTTTTCACTATTAAACAGCCCTTTTCAAAAATTTGAAATTTTTTATTATATAAAAAAAATTAACCCCTAACGTCAGAGTCTAAAAATGCACATAATATTTGTGTAAAAAAAAACAATAGTCTTATGACTGATATTCATTCATTCTCTTTTAAATCAAGCTTACCTCAGTTTGTAAATTTTTGACATTTTTCATCACTAAATTCCCTACATCTTTTTTATTTTTATTATTATATTTTATTTAAGTGTCATCAAACAGATACAAAAATGTTCAGTAGCTATGGGGCTACAATTAGTGAGTTTTGTAAAACATGGCCATTTGGATGTTCTACTGTAGAATCGATTTTGTAACTGATACCCTTTGTCTATCACAAAATGTACGATCACCAAAATATAGTCAGAACATACTAAAGCCGCATTAATTTTTAAAAAACTATAATTTTTCGCTGCAATTTTCATAAAAGATTGTCTACATATCTACTGTAGGTCCATTGTGCGAAACTCTTGGACCGAAGATGGGACGAAGGTCCGAATGAGACGAAGGTCCGAATGAGACGAAGGTCCGAATGGGACGAAGGTCCGAATGAGACGAAGGTCCGAATGAGACGAAGGTCCGAATGAGACGAAGGTCCGAATGAGACGAAGGTCCGAATGAGACGAAGGTCCGAATGAGACGAAGGTCCGAATGAGACGAAGGTCCGAATGAGACGAAGGTCCGAATGAGACGAAGGTCCGAATGAGACGAAGGTCCGAATGAGACCAAGGTCCGAATGGAATGAAGGTCCGAAAAAATAGACCCAATCGACTCTGCTAGGACGAGTTACCTGGCAGAACTTTCTCTTCAAAAGTAGTCGTATAACATTTATTCTTTTATTAATTGCAAAGCTTCTATTTTATCATATTAGCGGGCCTACCAAATATTCACCACTTTTCTAGCTTTCGAGCTCCAACGGCGTGAATATTTTCTAACACATAACACATCCTACTGTATCTTGGGTTCCATAGCCCAACTTACAGTTGAGAAAATGTTGTGTACACAAATCATAGCCAGGATCTATAAACTGAGAATAAAGGACGGTAGGTTTAATCATTACTTTTATGGGTTTTACTTTAGTAACAGCGGAGTGCATGGATGCTGCCTTTTACTACCCCCTGTAAAAGATCAACGATTTACGTGAGAACAAAAATTACTGAAGCAGATTGATAAAAGACTACATATAATTTCGTTTGTTAATTACTCAGAGATAAAGTTGTTTAGATAAAGTGCCATAATCAATTAATTCGGACACCATTATGTCATATAGGCAAATAAATGCCTAAAACATTATTTATTATTTATTTATTTGGCCTATTTATTATTCAACTTTAATTAGAATATCCAGCCTACGAATAATATCAACCAGAACTTTTGTTGTTTTAAAAAAACAGATATAGGCCTACACAGTAAAACACTGAGTACGAGTACTTTAGCTTGACATTATTTCCTCAATTTTGCATAGCCCTTTTTGTGCCCTAATAATCTCGATTTCTATTGGGGTCTTTTTAGTTCTCTCGTAATATTTTTTTCACTAAATGACACACAAAAAGCTGCAATTCTCTATTTATACCAAAATATTAACGCCGTAAAGCGGGGGCTCCAACCATCGCGGATGCGTCAAGATTATAAGATTGGTAGCATACTGTAGGATCGAAAACAAGAACAATCCACGACTTCCGGGTCACGTGGATGCGTCAAAATAAGTATGACTCGGACCTATTTTTGGGACGCGTCCAAATTCTAGAAAGCTGTGAATTCTATGAGGATAGCCCCAACCCAAGCGAATTACTACACCCAGATTCACTAATACAATTGTTATTAGTGGATATTATAATAAATGCAGTGTTTAACTTATAATCGGCTCAAAGTATCATTACAGTTAACAAACATATTATATTGTAGGCGGTTTATATTTTATTGATTAGCGTTTGTGACGCGTCCGCTTGTGGCATCTGCGCTGGTTGGGGCTCCACCTGTAGCATCAACAAGGCAGCTATATAGACAAACTTGTTGGTCTGTTCGTCTGAAGCTTTGAAGCCAACCAGTGTGAATTTATCCAAGATTCAGAAATTTGACAGGGTTATATTGGCCTCAGAATCTCCCCAGAGACCACCTTCCATCTGGGTTCAATCTCCCCACCGGGGCCACCGCCTTCCATCTGGGTTCAATCTCTCCACCGGGGCCTCCGCTTTACTTCTGGGTTCAATCTCCCCACCGGCCTCCGTCTTCCTATGGGTTCAATCTCCCCACAGGCCACTGCCTTCCATCTGGGTTCAATCTCCCCACCGGGGCCTCCGCCTTCCATCTGAGTTCAATCTCCCCACAGGCCTCTGCCTTCCCTCTGGGTTCAATCTCCTCATTGGCCTCCGTCTTACCTCTGGGTTCAATCTCCCCACCGGGGCCTCCGCCTTCCCTCTGGGGTCAATCTCCCCACAGGCCAATGCCTTCCATCTGGGTTCAATCTCCCCACCGGGGCCTCCGCCTTCCATCTGGGTTCATTCCCTCTGGATTCAATCTCCTAATTGGCCTCCGCCTTCCATCTGGGTTCAATCTCCCCACAGGCCTCTGCTTTCCCTCTGGATTCAATCTCCTCATTGGCCTCCGCTTTACCTCTGGGATCAATCTCCCCACAGGCCACTGCTTTCCATCTGGCTTCAATCTCCTCATTGGCCTCCGTCTTACCTCTGGGTTCAATCTCCCCACCGGGGCCTCCGCTTTCCATCTGGGTTCAATCTCCCCACAGGCCTCTGCTTTCCCTCTGGATTCAATCTCCTCATTGGCCTCCGCTTTACCTCTGGGATCAATCTCCCCACAGGCCACTGCTTTCCATCTGGCTTCAATCTCCTCATTGGCCTCCGTCTTACCTCTGGGTTCAATCTCCCCACCGGGGCCTCCGCCTTCCATCTGGGTTCAATCTCCCCACCAGGGCCTCCGCCTTCCATCTGCGTTCAATCTCCCCACCGGCCACTGCTTTCCCTCTGGATTCAATCTCCTAATTGGCCTCCGTCTTACCTCTGGGTTCAATCTCCCCACCGGGGCCTCCGCTTTCCATCTGGGTTCAATCTCCCCACCAGGGCCTCCGCCTTCCATCTGGGTTCAATCTCCCCACAGGCCTCTGCTTTCCCTCTGGATTCAATCTCCTAATTGGCCTCCGCTTTCCATCTGGGTTCAATCTCGCCACAGGCCTCTGCTTTCCCTCTGGATTCAATCTCCTAATTGGCCTCCGCTTTCCATCTGGGTTCAATCTCCCCACAGGCCTCTGCTTTCCCTCTGGATTCAATCTCCTCATTGGCCTCCGCTTTACCTCTGGGATCAATCTCCCCACAGGCCACTGCTTTCCATCTGGCTTCAATCTCCTCATTGGCCTCCGTCTTACCTCTGGGTTCAATCTCCCCACCGGGGCCTCCGCTTTCCATCTGGGTTCAATCTCCCCACCAGGGCCTCCGCCTTCCATCTGGGTTCAATCTCCCCACAGGCCTCTGCTTTCCCTCTGGATTCAATCTCCTAATTGGCCTCCGCTTTCCATCTGGGTTCAATCTCCCCACAGGCCTCTGCTTTCCCTCTGGATTCAATCTCCTCATTGGCCTCCGCTTTACCTCTGGGATCAATCTCCCCACAGGCCACGGCTTTCCCTCTGGATTCAATCCAGAGGGAAATCAACTACTAGACCATGTGGCTGCGTGGTCGAATGGTAACCGAATATTACTGCAAATTTAAATGGAAAGTGCCTCACTAATATTGAATACTGTACTCTCACTATCAGGCCATTTTCTTTAATAACGTTTATGGTATTCACTTACAGTTTAGTAAGAAACTTATCCAACATCTTTAATATTATGGCCCAATGTTGATTTAAGGCCAGATAGTGGCGCATATTGACCGCAAGTGAAAATTGTGATGTTCAGCGCAAATTAACCGGAAGGGAAAGAAAGTATCGTTTATTGTTTTGGTTAGAAAATACCGCCACTGTAACCTACTCCCTTCCCTTAATGTTTTAAATTAAATTAAATTATTGTTTGGTAATTTTAGCTATTGAGGCAACATGACGTACAATTCTACCACTAGTTTTACCCATATTATGGTTCTATCTAAATTATTGTTTGTTTACTCACAAACACAGTGAGTAGACGATTTGTGCAAAATATGTTGTTGTTTCATAGCAACAGTGGGCCTGATTTGGTAGTATTAGTAATGTACTGTAATAAATAATATAACGATAATAAAAAAATAATAATAATGATCTGATTATTCAATTTCATCAATAAAACTCAACATGCGTTATAATTATTACAACGAAAGGGCTTCAGTTCCTCACGAAAGGGCTTCAGTTCCTCCCACAAATGAAATTCAGATGGAATTGATATTTATCCAAGTTTCATTTCCGCTACTGTGTGTGTTGATAATCATTGGGAATTCAATGACTTTATTAGTTTTAGCAACAAATAAGAAAATGCGAAATCCACTCAACTTCTTTATGGCAAACTTAAGTGTTTCTGATTTGTTAGTGGGTATACTAATTGTTATACCCGAAATGATTGTTTTGGAAGATAGATTTTATGAATGGAACTACGGATACTTCTGGTGCAGATTCTTTCAGTTTATCTTGTTTGTGAGCAACAATGCCTCAATTTTATTCATGCTTTGCATTTGCATAGAGCGCTATATCGTTATTGTCAAACCGTTGTTAGCCATTCACATTATTTTATGGCCTCAAGTGATTGTTGTTGCCATAACAGTTTGGCTGTTTTCGGTTTCAGTTAATTTGGTTCACTTGGCTTTCTGGCATTCGGAAGAAGTTTTTTTACCAGCCGCTGGCAGAAACGTAACAATTTGCTGGTTGGCACCTGAAGCAAGAAGATCTCTCGTTATTGCAGGAACTTTGTGCGCATTTATCTTTCCTGCTATTGTTATGTCGATGTTTTATGTAATAATTGGCCTCACTATGTTGAGATCTAGAACTTCGCGACAAACTAAAACGTATCGAGTTGTAGAAAGGAAAGGAAAACGAATAGTTTCTATGATGGTTGTAGTTATGGTGAGTTTCTATGTCTGTTGGCTCCCAAATCACATCTACAATTTGATCGATGAGTTCATTGGTTTCAATGACTCTTATGACAATGTTAGAAAATGGTATTTCGTCATCTCAGTTTTCTTTGTATTTTTATCGTGTTGTATTAATCCTATTATATACATCTGCTTCTTGCCCGGGTTCAGAGATGGTATAAAAGATATTGTGATGTGTCGTTGCCACAAGTAACCCAACTGTGACTCAACTGGAGCATAGAAGATCCGAAACTGTACAAAGTAAAAGCCGTATATATACATACATATTATATATATTACATTATTTAAACGAATTTTTAAATATGTACAATGTATCAGTGATAACCTATTTTTACAATTTTCATGATCTTAAATTCAGAGATTGTTTTCAGCTCGAGGAAGTTATAACAAGCTAATATTATTATAGGTCAGGGGCCTTGAGTGATACAAAGCTGTTTTATTTACATGAAATGCCGAACTTTCTTCGTATATTTGACTTATTGTCAATTTTATTGTCAATAATGTCAGTTTTAAAATTTCGTGTAATCTTGTCTGTCTCTCTGTCTGTCTGTCGGTCGCTCAGTCTGTCTGTTGGTATGCCTGCCAATTAATATATAATACAACACACGGTCTAGCTAACATTTTCCACATGGGGATTTTTTTATGTTTGGCCAAATCTACTCTGTCTATCTTTTACACACACCCACACTTTTTCTGTACCATACAAGTAATTTGATGGAAATGAAACCATGCCATAGTAACATCGTCAATAACTTACATATTCGGATTCGCCATTAATTTCGGCACACAACCTTCAACAGACAACGGATTTTGAATTTATTCGCCTATATAATGATACCACAAAATGTATCAGAAACCGCTGGCAACAGTAGGCCTAATGTTTTGCTAAAGCTATTAGAAATCCGGAATGGGAAAAATCGGGAGTGGGAAAAGGCTGCTTAGGCGGGAAATTTAACAATCAAATGGTAGTTGATTACGTGTGAAAGTGAAAGTAACATTACCTACTAAGTCTGCCAACACAGTATGACTAAGGGCACATCTATACAGTAAATTACGTCACGCGGGATGGGGGGGGGGGGGGGGGGGGGGGGTGGGGGGGGGGGGGGGGGGGTCAAACGTTTATTGATCTACTGTATTTAGGCTATCCGCTCTGCATCCAGTGTCGATAATGTTTGACAAACAAGCGCCAATAACACTCATTGACTGCTCGCAACATCACAGCTTATTGACAACAAATATACTGTTACCTGTGCTATTGACTTTCATTTATTATTTTGGTTATAAAAACTTGCTACTGTAACCTGTGCCTTTCGCTTACTTAAGTGATACACCCCCAATATTTTGCACAGGCGGTAATAAACGCATGGGGTGGAAATTTGTAAACAGAAATATAAAAACTTATATTTTTGAAAGGCAGTCATTTATCGACTTACTAAAAATAATCATTTTTCACTAAATTTTAACAGGAAATCACTAGAATGTTAATTATCACTAAAATCGATTACTCGATAACTAAATAAACTATAAACGAAACCCAATAGAACAGGCGACAGTTAAGATATATTTATGGTGATAAAAAATAATTAATATGTTTTAGTGGAGGAATATATATTTTAGTAACAAAAAAAAACGTTTAATTTTAAGAAAAAAGCGTTTATTATATCATTATATTATTTAAATAAAAATAATAACTTATTAACATGATTTGTGTGAAAATTACCACTTTACAGCAATATGACCCGAGTGTATTGTGTACCGAGCGAGCGTAAATAGAGTGGTTAACATAAATACAGTATGTCCTGGAATAATATAGTGTCGTAATTCATTGACCCCCCCCCCCCCCCCCCCCCCCCCCTAATTTGTCTACAAAAATCTTAATGAGATTGCATGAAATCTGAAACAGAGATCAATCTCATTACGATTTATAGAAATCTTAATTTTTTTACCGACACTACTGTATATTCCAGGACATCTTTTCACACAATGGTGTGCGTAATGTTGTTACAATGTCATCTACTCCTACTGTAAGAAATGTAAGGTAAACAATCTTACAAACACTTAGCATAAAATGGGTTTCATCCACGAAAAAGCAATGGAATGATGGTGAAAGAATACTAGAATACCTGGGCTAGGCGACTAGGCCGACTCAAAAAAAGGTGTTTTTTTTTAGAAGTTGAATGTTTCTACAGTAAATTATTGCCGATCACCATAGATTGGCTATCATCGTTGATTGACCGGATATTTCTGATTCCAGAATTTGCTCCCGGTTGCAATATACCTTACATCCGCCCCTTTAATCTGGTTTATTGTATTGCTTAGAATACATGTCATTTCCAAAATAGTTACCGGACAGCCGGTATGCATTATATCGAACATATAAATACCGGATGGCCTATTATACTCTTGTCTGCATTGCCTTTCCGCTAAAAGTAGCACCTACAATATTCCGCAGTTTTAAATCGTATTGTTTGTATTCAGGTTAATTGGAGCGCAATAATGCGCACTATAGAATTGAGAGGGATTACCGTGGGATTTGGATTAGGTCCTGCCTGACTCGAAGAAAGATGCCGACTGATTAATAAATCTGACATGTCCACCAGACGCTCCATACCGCGCTGTACTTTAAGTTCTACTTATTTTTATCCAACAAGGATTGTAGTTTTCGTAATAATCCCGTCGCTGATAATATTCTAAATCTTTTAATCGTCCGTAAACCTATTAACGTCCACAAAGAAGCGCCAATGAATTTACAAGAAGTGAAGCAGTTCATTGTTATAAAGGTGGTAATACTCATATCACTGGTCTCATTGGTTTCCATGACTTCGGCACAAAGATCAACCAATTGCTGGCGGGATCTGAGAAACATCATTATCTTCAGAGGATCGTATTCGCCGTATCGAATAAGGACGTAAATTACTAATTGCAGGACTAAAGATATAATGATTAAACCCGATAAAAACATAAATGACGTTAACCCAAGGAATAATGCGCGTTCCTGTTGAGTCGTGAGCGGGAACTTTGAATGGTTCTCGTGTTCCCAATCCTGGACGGCCTTTAGTTCCCGTGTTTCTGGCGCTCCGATTTGCTGCCTGTGTTGGCGAGTCCCTTTGTATTTCGCGCGACTTCTGGGAGGACGTTCCCCGTAGTTACGGTAAGTTGTCTCGGAAATCCCACCGGCTCCAGTTCGATTTAATAAACCGCGTATCCCGAATAAGACAGGGTCGACTCCTCGTAAACTGGCAGTTTCTAACAGATGGTGACTTCGAAGAGAAGGAGTTAATTGAAAAAAAATATAGCGGAACATTTTACAATTGTTAAATAGGCCTACCCGAAACTGTAACACACTAGGGCCTACTGACTGCCTGGCTGCACTGTACCTCCAGGCTACAGCTACTGTGATGGCACTGGCAGGATAAAACGAACTCACCGTAGATCCTGCAAGGCCTGACTTTGATGTGCTTAGATCTTTGGGAACATGATCCTATCTGGGTGAACTTAGATCCTAACTAGTTCAACGTAGATCCTAACTAGGTCAACTTAGATCCCAATTTATGCTATTAAAAGCCTTTGGTAAGGTAATCATGCTTGTCGCGAAGCGAACTTAGATCCCACGTTAAAGCAAAGCAAACTTACTTAGATCCCAATTTATACAAATTCCTTTAGCACACGCTAGAGGAGAAGCGAACTTAGATCAGATCACACTTGTACTGTGCGTTGGCCGCGTTCTATCGATATTAGTATATTATACTGTGTTACATTAAGCATATAAAAGTCTAATGCAAATAAAAGTCATACACTCAAAGTACAGTTGTAGTTGCGATCAGTGACTCACCAACAAACTATAATTTGCCAATTAATAGCTAATTCATTGCAATGTATTGGTGGTACGATCTAAGTTCGCTTCCCTTCAAGCGTGATAATATTTTCAGTAAAGTCTGATGGCCTATGGGAATGACATTTCACATTAACACAGCTACAGTATAACGGTACATCAACATATGCAAGGTGGGATCGAAGTTCGTATGTTGATGATCTAAGTTCCTATGGGAAGGATCTAAGTTCGTATGGGGAGCATCTAAGTTTGTATGGGAAGGATGTAAGTTCGTATGGGAAGGATCTAAGTTCGTATGTGAAGGATCAAAGTTCGTATGGGAAGGATCTAAGTTCGTATGGGAAGGATCTAAGTTCGTATGGGAAGGATCTAAGTTCGTATGTGAAGGATCTAAGTTCGTATGGGAAGGATCTAAGTTCGTATGGGAAGGATCTAAGTTCGTATGGGAAGGATCTAAGTTCGTATGGGTAGGATCTAAGTTCGTATGGGTAGGATCTAAGTTCGTATGGGAAGGATCTAAGTTCGTATGGGAAGGATCTAAGTTCGTATGGGAAGGATCAAAGTTCGTATGGGTAGGATCTAAGTTCGTATGGGTAGGATCTAAGTTCGTATGGGAAGGATCTAAGTTCGTATGGGAAGGATCTAAGTTCGTATGGGAAGGATCTAAGTTCGTATGGGTAGGATCTAAGTTCGTATGGGAAGGATCTAAGTTCGTATGGGAAGGATCTAAGTTCGTATGGGAAGGATCTAAGTTCGTATGGGTAGGATCTATGTTCACCCAAGATCTAAGTTCGTTCAGGATATAAGGTGCTCCACGATCTAAAGCCGGGGAGGGGGAACCCACTGGCAGGTAGATCGCCATATAAATGTGGGGCGAGCCACGCAGTCAGGGCGAGCCTTACTCATTATAATTAGTAAATAGGGCAAAATTTCATGACCGACTGTCTGTCCGTCTGTCTGTCCGTCTGTAATGAAAAATTCATGCGTAAATAACTTTTGAAGATTTTAACTATTTTCAACCAAATGTTGCCCGCTCCATCCTGGATACGTCCATTCGTTGGGCCAATGCGGACACCAACATATCAGGCTGAGGACCAGGGAGGCTTGGGACTCTGTGAGTCGCCCCGGGCGCAGGCCAGAGTGGGGCGAAAAATGAGCTGGAGCCAAGCTTTTAACACTGTCTGTATGTTTAAAAGGTAATTTGTGTTGAAACGCCCTTTTGTTGACCGAACGAAAAGTTTCATTGCCAACGGTAGTTAGGATACTCGCATCATCTCAATATCGTCACCGATTTATTGCCTTCTGTTATTAGTTTCTTCCACTCTCTTTCAATATAAACAGTCCTAAATAGTCGCCCCTTTCGGTGGTGGCAGTAAATCACCTAGTAGGGTTTGGAACAACAATGTTATTATCTACCGTTATTTATATCTAGCAATGTAGCAAATGACATAAATATTCATTCCAGAAAATCATTTATTTAACATGGGGTGAATCAGTTTAGCTACAGACCTACAGTAGTAGCAAAAACAAGAAGAAAAACATTTTAAAGTGAACGTGAGTTGATTCTGTTGTTTGTCTGGCAACTGGAGTAGCCGGCAGGGGATTGGGGAAGCCCCATGTGTGGGCATAGGGCTTCCCTTCCATCCAATGCTAACATGTACATGAAAAAATTTCGAAAAATTTTATGGGGTGGTTATTTTGCAGCACTAAAATTTCAAGTAGTGAACGATTTTCAAAAAATTTGAAAGTTACAATTTTCAGCTAATCTTTTTTTCAATATAGGTTTTCTGGGGCGCTGATGCCATTGGAAGATATTTACAATGATCTGATCACTATAGATGGCAGGTTTCCCTCTACCTAGGCAAAAAATTAAAAAAAACAAGTAACCAGCACATTTCAGTATGAAGACAACATTTTTAATTGACTTATACGATGCTATAAATTCACATTTATCTACTCGTATATTTCGGCGTAATGGTTCATTTTCGTCCTACCGCCAAATTTCGTACCCATCACCAAAAAGTGCAAGATTGAGATATCCAGTGCTGTTTTTATTGATTCCATCGGATTCAGGACCCCCATATACTCGTATAATTGATAAATATAATATATATTGATCAAATTTGCTTATTTTCAAAAATGTGTTACTGATGCAAAAATTTTCACCAACCGCCGAAAAATACAAACTAGAGAACTCTTATGCAATTTTTACTTATTCCATTGAATTCAGACTCTCACGAACCCATATAACGCAAGTAACAAGGTGACACAATTGATATATTTGATGGGTTTCAAAATTTCGTGCTAGCTCCGAATGTTGCACCCACTTCCGAAAAATACGAGTTTGAGATGTTGTGCCGAGATGTTATATAATTATTTATTCCATTGAATTTAGAACCGCCATAAACCTCTAAAACGCGGGAAATAAGTTGTCACAATCAATTGAACTATTGAATGGATTTTCAACATTTTGTGCTAGCACCAAATTTTGCACACAGCACCGCAAAATACAAGTTTGATATGCCTGGTGCTAATCGTATATATTCCATCGAAACGAGAACCCCAAAAACCCCTATTGCGCAAAAAACAGGTTCAAACAATCAATTTACGAAATTGACAAAATTTTCATATTTTATCACCCGCAGAAAATAACAAGTTTTAAATTTTTAGTTTATTTTATATGAATTCAATCTAATTGCAAACACCAAAAAAAAACCGGTGTAACTCAAAAATATAGATGTTACAAATCGTATTTCATGAAATGTATTTTTCCAAAGACGTTTCGAAAAAGTACCAAAAGTGGGGTTAAAAAATGGTGCTATAACTCGAAAACTTCCCAATATTTTTAAAAACCGCTTTCAATATTAGGAAGGCAATATATTTTCAGGAAAAGTCGTAAACTTTCAGATTCCCAGCTGCGTTTCTTTCAGAGTTATAACAAAAAAACCTATTAACCCCCCTGGGTTTAATAGGGTTAATTAAGACTAATTGAACGAACAGCCAATTCTCCACCCCTGTAATCCTCTTACAGCAAGCAATGTTTGTAGTAAGCAGGATGTGTAGTAAATGAAAATATGAAGGCCCATTACATACATTTATTTAGTCTCCCAGTTTTAGCCCCTGACTAAGCATTACAATTAATTACTCTAATAAATAAAATAAAAAAAAAACACCATTACAAACTAATATTTATTTTATTAATAATTCTTCATATATATTAAATAATAATAAATAGAGTGTGTTCCAACATTTACTTGTAAGCTTTTCCGCCCAGTAAGCAGATTGATCGATTTCCATGCCTGGGATGATTGCCTGCTGTCGTCAGCATCATTGATGGCATCAACCTGTTGGTTTATTAGCTCCTGTAGATTAGCAGAGTACTGCCTGTTCAGGGACCTAGATGCAGCCTTAACTGCATTCTTGGCCGCTGTAGTCTGTTTGAGTCGGGACTCTTTCTGCGCCTTATGTAGGTCATTTCGGCACTTCTGAATTTTGTTGTCAGTCCAGGGGGAGAGAGGGCTGTTGCGCTGTCAGTCAGAGAGGTAACAGCCCTTGGGGTAAGGATTTACCTCTGGGACCTGTATTAGGCAAAATAGCAGTAGCTGTGTAGGCCCACCAGTACTGTGCACGGTACAAGACCCAAAATTTAGCCTACATCTGTAAATAATACACGGTTTCGCGGTACAACACCATATAAATTAGACCACCATCTGTAAAATGCTCGCCTGAGTTCAGGAGTTGCACAGATGTCAGGATGTGCTGATTCTATATCATCCACTAACGTATTCTGGTAGCCTGGAACTAGACTAGACCACTACAAAAACTGATGCGACAGAGCGAGGTGCCGTTAGCCTAACATTTCTCGGAGGCTGGTCCGATAACACTCAACTCATTGTTTGGTTGGACATTGACATTATTCTGTTATTGCATTACAGTGTACATTATTACATACTGATTTGTATGGATTGAGAAATTGGATATATTTGGACGTCAATGGATGGATAGGTTTGGTTTGAGAAACTAATATCACGTAGGCCTACCTTATCATATCTTTGCGATAATTATTACTAGATCCACTGGCTCCCAGCCACCTTCAACAAATCATCATTGCCGGGGGGCACTCAGCTGAGGGGGCTGGGGGCGGAGCGCATTAAAAACTCTCCCCCGAGCACGCCGGGGCCCCCCGAGCACGCCGGGGCCCCCCGAGCACGCCGGGGCCCCCCGAGCACGCCGGGTAAGTATCGCGACCTAATGGAGCGGGGTCATTTCTTTACCCCGTTGCTTTGAGACCTTTGGCCGCCCCGGTCCAGAGACATCCACCTTCCTCCGGGAGATCGGGGCTCGTCTCCACAGTGCCACCCACGAACCGCAGTCACGCCAGTTTCTGCTCCAGCGCCTGGAGATGGTGGATGGCAATTTTGGTTGGTAATGCAGCCTCAGTCATGGGGACAGCAACCACGCCGGTCTATTCGGGGACTGAAAAGCCAAAACTGTCGAAATGGTTTTGCCAATGGAGTCACCAACGGGATGACGGCCGAAGATATTCAATACTCTATCTTATGCAATCTCAAATATTCAATTCGGTACTGTACCTTCAATTCAATCTTAGTATTATTTCTGTGCTTCGTTATTTAATAATGTGATTAGATAAAAAAATAAATTAATGAAATATAATTCATCTGTTAATTAGTACAAAAAAAAATCCAAAATTATATTAACATTTATATAGTTTTGAATTAAATGTTTCGAAATCAATACAGCAGTGTCATATATCGCGTATCCCTTGGTTTAATCACTATTCTTTATTCAAGTATAACTGAATCCTGGCCCGCCGCCTTCACCCTCCACTGATAATTTAAAATCGTAATTCTTTCAATCTTTGACTAAATTATACCAAACTTGGTAAACATGTAATCTTGTCTATCGGCTAAAATAAACACAACTTGCTAAAATTTCCCCTATAATGTTGTTTCCAGGATGCAGTTTTATTTTAGTAGTAAACAAGCTGTTATTTGCGTCGATTTTCACCTGGAGAGGGAAGAATATTGATTGCCCCCCCCCCCCCCCCCCTGCAGTTAAGTGAAAATATTTCGGCACCATTTAATTTTATTATCACGGTCGCGCATCAAGTAGTCTGTCAAAAGATACAATTCATTATAAACATAACAAAATTCATTATAATAATTCTAAAAATATAAGGCAGATTATCCTAAAGTTAGCTCTTTAGTCTTTAGCAATCTTAAACATTGACAAGACTTATAAAATAATTGATGTTGAATAATTATTATAAGATTAAAATATATTATTAGGAATTCGAAGAAAGCAAATTGTATTGAGTTAGTATTGGCAAGTTAATCTCACAAACCAGTCTACGGTCTTGTCTAACTTTACAGTACAGGTAGCCTTGTTCGCATTGTTCCAGGTTTAGTTAGGCTTGGAACACAGACTCCACCGTCTTCGTTCCAGGTTTAATACTGTAATAGACTGTTATGTGTTATCCATCTCGATCGCTTCGCTATGCACATCTTACTGGGTTTAATAAACTCCGTCGCCTTCCTGTCATTCTGTGTTTTGTAGATTACCTCGCCATCGTCCGATCGCTTTGGATGCGTGTTTAATACTGTAATAGACTCCGTCGCCATTGTATCGTTATGGATTGAATAGACATTCCGTTGTCCATTGTGATCGTTTCATTTTTTATCGTTTAATTGACTCCGTCGTCTCCTCGGATTATGAATCCGGCTGGGTTTCGTAGATTCCGCCATCGTTCAGCAGTTCAGTGTTTTTAATCAAAGCCAGAATTTCGGCACGGGCACCACGATCAACGATTTCGGAAGTAACAGACCAGCAGACTCCGTTAACAACACTCGGGGTTTAAAAAATACAACTGAGGGCAACTTGTAACTGCAGAACTGGGCGATCATCTATCTGATAGTTGAAAAAGACTGTCTGACAGTTGGTATCAGACTATCTGATAGTTAGCGCCCCATGGGTAAATCCTTACCCCATGGGCTGTTACCTCTCTGACTGACAGCGCAACAGCCCCTATAGTCCAGGGGGCCCTTTTCCTGTTTCGAGGGTATACAGGAACTGTTTCTGTAGCTGCTAACTTAACTGCTTCTGTAAAAGCAGTATAGCCCTCACAGTGATCTGCCGCCTCAGAGGCAAGAGCCTCATACCTGTTGCTCAGCTGTAGTGTGAAGCTGGATCTCACACTTGGCTGTTGCAACAGAGAGGACCAGTCATGCCGCAATACAATAAGGGGGAGTGTAATCTTTCATCGATAACCATACCTCTACGATCTGAACACTACACAAACGTTAGGCCGAGTGTAGTCCATTCAACACAATTTCATGATTAACAGGATAGAGAAGAAATAGATCAGCACAAGCAAAGTCTGAGTCAGTACCAGATTCCAGACATCAACAAAGTAGCTTCGATTTCGAAGTAAATTCCTAATGAAATCCAAATAAAATCTGTACACGAATCCGGTTGTTGAATTATCAATCTATATTCATAATAAGGAAATTTGCGGCGCATTGAATTTAAGAACCACCTTAATGGCCCTTTACTTATACACTGAACGGTAAACGGTAACCATGGCTACAGTTTTATCTGTGTTAGGCTTCATAATGAACAGTTAACTACAATGTCAGCTTACTGTTGTTGGTTCTATTTGCACAGTGCGATTCCTCGCCCTGTGATTGGTTAAATGCTTAAATTGGATTCATTATTGGTTTACCAGTATTTAAAGCTGAGTTTATATAACATAATTGTTGTAGATGATTTTAGGACTAACGGTATATTATTTAGTTCCCAGGCAAGTACCACTCCTCAAAGTGGCTACTATTTCTTACCAGTTTATTTATCACGGTTAATCTATCAATATTGCAACTACTGTAACATTAAAATATACAGTTTTATTGTTCTAAGCATTATTAACTCTTGTTTTATTGGTACTAACTGAAACTGCGTATAAAGACAATGTATCCACTAACGAACTAATCCCCTGCATAAGTTGACACTTCCCGCAACACTTAGTAAAGGAGCCCGGATTACACCCGGAATTGTGTATAGTAAGAAATAGTTGAATGCGGATAAGTGTTCAATTTTCTCAGCGCTGTTTCTCAACGCTGTTTCTCAACGCTGTTTCTCAACGCTGTTTCTCATCGCTGTTTCTCATCGTTGTTTCTCATCACTGTTTCTCAACGCTGTTTCTCAACGCTGTTTCTCAACGCTGTTTCTCAACGCTGTTTCTTAACGCTGTTTCTCAACGCTGTTTCTCAACGCTGTTTCTCAACGCTGTTTCTCATCGCTGTTTCTCATCGCTGTTTCTCAACGCTGTTTCTCAACGCTGTTTCTCAACGCTGTTTCTCAACGCTGTTTCTCAACGCTTAACTCTTCCTCAAACTCGTTCTGTTTCGAAAGTCATCTACAAACTGAGACGAAAAGGAAACTGGCTAATGTTGAAGATATATAAACAGTTATTGATAATCCAGTAACTCAATAATATAGTATAATAGCTGACAGTCAAGTTACAGAACTGCACACAGACCTAACACAACTGACAACTGCACAACCTCCTACCTACCGTACCTGTCCAACCGGTAGGCCTACACCTGATACAGCAGCACTAGTACTGTACTGTAGTTTTTCCTTTCTTGTACTACCGTACTATCCCAGTGGCATGGCCTACTATATGTCTCACACAATTTCCCAACACCTCCCACAGTTTTATAAACTTTTTAGTTTTCAAATCCATATCGCTTTGGGGGCCTAGACATTCGGCCTGAACGCGTAATGACCGTGGGTGGAGCAACCCCTATTGGTATCTCATCTTCATCATCTGTAGGGTCTATTTCATCGTATGATGTTTCATCATCTGTACTATCAACCTCCGTTTCCGATTCGATATCAATTACCCTTTCAATTTCATTATTCATATTTAATGCTGACTCAACCTGATTTTCTGCATGCGAAACTTTCATCGACTTTCTAACATCTTGAAGGTGTCGGCGTATTCCTTTCACTATCACTGAACGTTCCTGTACTTGATCGACTCTATGAGGTCCCTTCCATCTCACGGTGCATTTCACATGTGAATCTGGTTTCACGAATACGTAGTCCCCAACTTTTATATTTCCGCTTGACCTACAATCGACATCTTCTTTGGGTTGCGATATTTCTGTCACACTAGGTAGCTTCATCTTTCGTTTTGACAATCCACCAAAGAGCTTCTGAGCTGGAGTTTGCTCTTCACTCCTTCCACAAGTGTTATTGTACCAGAAACAGGATTGTTCCAATTCTTTTCCGGATCTTGCCGACCATCGTTTGATTGTCCGATGCATGCGTTCTACAGGATTCCCTTTCGGACGGTAGGCGCATGAAGGGATCCGTTTCACTTCCCATTTTCGTAAAAATATATCGAATTCAGTGCTTCTAAAAGCAGGACCATTATCACAGAGAACTTCATGGGGTGGTCCCATCTCGCAAAAAATCTGTTGAAGTTGTGCAATTACAGTTGCAGCCGTTTCATCCTTAGCCCCACGACACAATGCATAATTTGACCCACAGTCCAGTATTGTTAAGTATTTTCGTTGATTATACTCTGTGAAGTCAATCGAATTTCTATACCAGGGTTCGTCAACTTTCGTGGTCCCTTTTTCTACAAAAACAGGATTAGGGTCTATGCTATTGCATTGATCACATTCTGTGCATATTTCATTCACTAACTTCTTTGGCACAGTTCTAGAATTTAATTCTCTATCAACGTTACATAACTGCATGGTTCTGTCTACACCTTGGTGCGCTAATTTGTGTAAATATGTAACACGCTGACGATTGTTTACATTCAATTCCTGTATATCTCCCATTGCAGCGAATGCATCATTATTGGTTTCTTTTACATCCTTATCACGGCCAAATTTCAACCAATGTGATGGAATTCTAGTTAACGTGTCCGATAAATTTTTCGCTGATTCAACCCGATGCGGCCAGATTTTTAATTTATATTCTACTATGATCTCGCTCAGTATATCCAATCGACGCTCAATGAGCTTTCTCGCCTGACCTTTAGTTCGAATTCTGTGTGTGTCGAAAATAACAGCATTCACCCAGCTATACACGGTTGATGAATCAATAAAGAGATTAACTACTTTTATGTTCCAATCCACTGCCATGTTAATTCCCTCAATAACCGCATCTAGTTCTGATACATTTATGTGTTGGTTGTCACTTTCTTTGCGAAGCCATGATCTGTCTTCAACTACAACTCCGTCTATCTTTATCAATGCTCCCTTTGCAATTGAGCTGGCATCAGTCCATATATCTGCGTGATCTGTAGTACGAACAACCCACTCTCCTTTTACAGGATCATTGTGACATACATTATCGATCGTTTCATTAACCAATTGTTGTAAACCATCGCCTATATAACTGTCCCATGTTACGCCCGCACTACAGTGTTGTAACCATGCACATGCTGGTCTTAACCATCCTCCCACAGGATAGTGTCCCCGAAGCTGTCCACATATCGAATGTAACTCTCTCCTAGTGGTTTTTTCTGGAACTTCTGGTAACTTTTGACTCCGTCTCCAATACAATTTATTGTTTTGTTCATTTCCACAAATTTCTAGACCGAGAACCTTACATCCATTTATTACTGGTTCAGCGTCTTTTGAAATTAACCCATAATCTTTCAGGTGACCCCTTACAGCCTCTGTAGGTATTTTATTCGTGTTTACATATACATCGTCTCTGAAGTTATCTGTGGAACTTTGAACCTTTTCATCTTTCTTTAAAACTCCTTCAACAATACGGTCCATAATCTTTGGACCAGGACCCAACCCAAATCCCATCCTAGTAACGACATATCGCTTTCCTTCATATACAACAGTTTGGTATGATCGTAGTTCTTCTTTAATATGAATTTGCATATATGCCCAACGAAGATCGATTACAGCGGTTTGTTCTCCCATCCTCCGCCAGACTCTTAATTTTTCATTGCAGGCAGCAGCTTCACGACCAGGTGCATTGACGACATGAGAATTCAGTTCTCTATAATCTAAGATCGGCCTTATTCGTTGTTTTTTCTCCTCATATTTTGCCATGATTGGGATGGTTCCCTTGACTTCTCCATGAATTTCCGGAGAGTATGGAACTATCCATTCTCGCTCGATCCACTCTTCCATAGCAGCTTTATATAATTCGGTGTGCTCTGGTCGTATGCGATACTCAGTCATTTGATTATTAAGCTGAGGTGGTGTTCCGTCTTTCCACTTCCACTCTGCAGTCCAATTTTTTCCATCATATACTACGCGAAAGTCTGAATCTTCTATAATAATATCGGACTGATTGGGTGCTATTTTCTTAGTTAGTGATACTTCGATATTGACTTGTTCCTTCTCTTCAATATCTAGCTGTTTAACCTCAGCCCCTACACAACCAAATATGATTGGAGACAACGTTTCAGATCCAATATGTCGGACCACATCGATTCCTAACATTACTGCCCCTTCACCCAACAATTTTTCTACCACCAATACTGGCCATGTAAAAAGGAATTCAATTGAATTAATGGCAACGAATGTTAATTCAACCTCTCCTATCACTCCACAATGCGATTCACCGTCTAACATCGTAATTTCAGATGATCTAATACATTTTTTCACTTCTATTCCATTTTGTTGACACCATAGTTTTGACACTAAACATCTCGAGCAGCCAGTGTCAACCAATGCGGGAATGACTATATTCATTCCTTCAAGTTGAATGCCAACTAATGGGAGATTCCCGTTGTGGGGGAAACATCCATTGGCTGCGATGAATCCCCCATTCCGTTTCCCGAAGGTTGCCGCCACGATGATGCCGCCAAAGCATTATTGCTACCGGAGACCGCATTCGTATACCCTTGTCTCGTACTGTTACGGCATCCTCTCGCAATATGACCCTCCATTCCACAATTGTGACACCTGATGACATTTCCACTATTTCTAGCTTGAAAACCATCATAACGATCATTACCGGTGCCACCTCTATCAGCTACTGAACAATTCCGAGCCAAGTGGCCCCACGTTCCACAACGGTAACACTGAACATTACTACCAACACCACCGCTATTTACAATGGGACGAAATCCCCTTCCCCTGTGTGGCCCACCACGAAAACCAGCAGCTCCAATCCCAAAACCGGCAGCTCCAATCCCAATCCCATCTCTTCCACTTCCGGCTCTCTCTGACAGTATACGCCGAGCTTGTTGCAATAAATCCGTCCAATTTCTCCTGCTCGCCATTGCTTTAACTTCTGACCTAACGCTCTCAGGTAAACCATTCGCAAACTGAGCCGTTAACATATCCTGTGCACATTGACTATCTATATCCTTTGTAATTAGTGATAGCAACCTCCGCAAATCTGCTAGAAACGCATCAGCAGACTCATCACTCTTTAATATCCGACTTTTAAACTTATCGTACGCTAGATACGGATTATCAGCAAACGCCTCGATCAATCGGTCACGAACTTCATCGTAGTTATTCTTTTGCTCGTCGTCCAGCTGATTTATAACATCATGAGCTGCTCCCGTCAGCGATAGACGAAAATATGTTACTCGACTCTCTTCCGTTAGTTTAGATTCCGTTTTGAGAATATTGAAAGTATCGTCAAACGTTGCAATCCACGAGCAGGGATCACCAGTTCCATCATACTTAACGACGTAATCCGATAATTTTGGCGCCATAACGATTTAGGTTAAACAATAGATCAGTATAGCCCGGTTAACTTGTTGAAGATATATAAACAGTTATTGATAATCCAGTAACTCAATAATATAGTATAATAGCTGACAGTCAAGTTACAGAACTGCACACAGACCTAACACAACTGACAACTGCACAACCTCCTACCTACCGTACCTGTCCAACCGGTAGGCCTACACCTGATACAGCAGCACTAGTACTGTACTGTAGTTTTTCCTTTCTTGTACTACCGTACTATCCCAGTGGCATGGCCTACTATATGTCTCACACAATTTCCCAACAGCTAAGTATCACCTTATGCTATTGATTGTGGTGCAATCGGTACTGTAGGCTGTATTTTTGCTTCATTTTCCTAGCCTCTCAAGCGTTTAGTCCTACCTTCTCCTTCCTTGTTCGGTGGTCCCAAATCACTACGAACCGGTCTCGGGGACCGGAGATCTGATTGGGCTAGGACTCCTTTTGGGCCAGATTGGTCTGCAAGAGGATATTACATTCCACGCGATCGCCGGAGGGTAAGAAGGTACCGCTACGATTATCCTGATTTACTACGTGTTTACTAGTAAACCAGGCCCCTTTTAGGACCGGGGTCAGGTCTGAATCCCGTAAAGTATAATTTGCAACTTTTTATGATCTTAATTTTCTTTTTGAAAGTTAGGTATATAATTTATATTCTGACTCTTTTTCTATTGTAGGAGGCACCACCGACAACAATAGATTAGTTTTAAAGCTAATGCTATATTTTCGTTTCTATATAATATTACACACATTGTATAGCTAAGTCTAGGCAACATTCAGGTTTAGCTAGCCAGACAATTTATTATCTAAATATTGTCTCTAATCCCCCTATTGATAACATAAGTGATATGCATTTGTGGCGTATCACTAACAAATTTATTACATTTAATTAAATATAAAGTTATTTTTTCAGATTGCCAGTCAAGAGGGTAACTTAAGTTTATACAAATAAATACTTTAAAAAAAATCCGTGTAAAAATCTGAAAAATTTAATTAAATTAATTAATTTTGGCAGACCTGCGAAATATTTATAATCGCTAACAAATAATGTCCACTATTCATAGCCCCCCTGGTTCAGTGGTTGCTAGAGAGGAGACAACCAACGTTGACACCACCACGACGATAGTGACTACAGCTGATATTGAACCACCACCACCACTGTCATGGCCGGCGCCAATGGGGTGCAAGGGGTGCAGCTGCACCCCCCAAAAAGTGAGAAAAGGTCCGCAATTGGACGAATAGTATATTTTCATTGTGGACGAATACAAAATTTTTTGTGTAATTATTAAACCAAAAGAACACACAGTCACTTGAATCTTATTCTAATGAGATTTCTGTCCATTTATATTAGTGGGTGTTATGGTATTACTTGCTGTCAAGAGTGAACATCATACCGATACCACTACACACTACACCTCTATTACATTACCTGCAAGTTATTTATATATTTTCAATGTTTAGGTCATTTACTTTCGGTTTAGTGTTTAGTACAGGTAGCAGCAACAAGCAACTAACAGACAATAGGTCGGCAATTCAATTCAACCTTAGTATACTACTGGTAGCAATACCAGACCACCAGTACTGTCCTACTTCCTGTATACTTTTATACTAAATAGCTGGTTTGATTTTGTTATAATCAGCCGATTTTCTTGAATTATTATAGGCTGTAAGATGCAATTGCCTAAAATCTAAGTTTAGCTGCATCCTGCATGGGTACGGTACCGTAACCGCCAACCGTAACCGGTATGTACCTTGCCTGTGACCTCCTCGGAATGTGAGCGTAGCTTCTCAGCAGCTAGACGTCTGGACACTTTCAACCGTAAAACAATGCTTTCTGAGAGGCTGTCCAATCTGGCCGTTCTCGCAATACATTATGACTTTAATTTCAATATCTCCAGCGCTGTGGATGTGTTTGCTAGGAAGCAAACACGAAGGATGCGCCTGGAACTTCCCCTCATTTAGTGTTTATGGTATTGACGATTTTCGTGTAATACTAATAATACTGTTATAATAATACTAATAATACTATTATAATAATACTAATAATTATCCAACCAAATTCGATTTTTGCCATTTGAAAATTTTTGCTACTTGTATTTTTCGTACCACCAGACAAGGATCAAAAATGATAGTTTGTTACCACGAATGATTTTTAACGAGTTGTATCGTGATCAGCGACCTTGAAAAACAGTATAGCCTCAGAATTACCCAACCAAAGGCAAAATTTTACAATTTAAAATTTTGTGCTACTTGTACTTTTCGTTCTGGGGCACCAGAATAGCACCAAAATTGGGTTTGAATTACCATAAATATTTATAACTAGTTTCATCGTGATCAGCGACCTCGAAAACCCGTATACATTCAGAATTATCAAAACAAACACAAATTTGTTAATTTTATATTTTTTTTTACTTACGTTTCGTCCTGGGGGACCACAATAGCACCAAAAATGATGGTTGCATCGCCAGAAAATATTTTAAACAAGTTTCATCGTGACCAGCGAGCTCGTAAACCCTTATACCATCAAAATTGTAATTTTTGAGCCAAGATCTAAAATGACCCCCCCCCCCCCCCCCGGGCCAATTACGTTGTAAAATAGCCCGGGCCAGATAGGGTTAAATCAAGGTTGATTAAAATCCGATCTAATTAAAATCATCTATTCCGTTTTACTCACTCCATCCAATATTCCGGTAGCAGTCTGCAGTAATCAACCATTTGTTCAACCAAATTAAAGTCTAGGTTGTTTTATTGTTTAATTAAATATTTTTTAAGTAAGATTTTTAAGTATTTTTTAAATTTATTAATTTGAATGTGTTAGAAGTATTTCACAGTATAAGTTAGAATACTGGTGGGTTTATTATATCAAAATCAAAATACTTCGTTGGAGACAGGAGGGAAACGCAAAACCTGCCTTGGCGAATTCATGTCCCGCCTCAATGTTAAATTCTCAATTTAGAGAAAGGAGCAGGTTACAGTGGCACGTTATTTTAACCAAAACAATAAACTAAACACAATAGTACAGTTTACAGTTTTATTTTTGAGAGTAATCAGACTTTATTTGTGTCGGAATTTCCCCTGGAGAGGGATGAATTTTTATTGCGTCCATAATTTAGTATCATTTAATAGGTTCACTCTAACTTTTTCTAACTATCTGATACAAAGAGTAAAATTTTCTAGGTTAGCGGCCTAAACTGATACCGGTGCAATGCAGCAATGTGTAATATTTTGTTTCGATGGTAACAAAAAAGGTCCGCTTTTTCAACATCTGCACCCCCCAAGAAAAATCCTGGCGCCGGCCATGACCACTGTTAACCACTATA
>JAUCBJ010001426.1:0-25020 GCA_032718475.1 Nemertoderma westbladi | reverse complement strand
GACGCAAATAACAGCTGTTACTATCAAAAATAAAACTGTAACCTGTTCTATTGTATTTAGTTTATTGTTTTGGTTAAAATAACATGCCACTGTAACCTGCTCCTTTCCCTAAATTGAGAATTTAACATTGAGGCGGGATTTTTAATTCGCCAAGGCGGGTTTTTGCGTCCAGTTTCCCCCCCTGTCTCGATCGCATAGAATCCCCGCTTCTGTCTGGGATGTACTAATGGGCAAACATCTTGCGAGATTTATTTGACGGGATTTCACATGGTGTGGCTAACCACACACTGTACATCACACAGAACGGCCCCCGGTGGCATTTCCGGGAAGAATCTAGTTTCCTCGTACTGTGCATCCTGAAAAGTCCCTTCTGATGCTTAATAATCACAGGAATTGAACATTGCAGCCCTCTCGGTGACGTAATTTACGTAATCCGTAACTGTATTCTTGTTTAGTTTCAGTTCTTCTGCGATGGCAACAGGGGTCCAACGTTTACAACAAAACACTAATCTGTTTTCAACGAATAAATCTCGAAAACCACAGAATAATATAAATCATCATAATGGAACAAGTAGACAAATCCCCAAATTGAATCTAGGCAGTGGAAGGGATCATAGACAACAGCCGCAGCCAACAACAACTTGCTATAACTATTATGACGCCTTAGGGCCTTTCAATGAAGTGCAGAATAATGTAGCCCATTCAAGGGGCTCAAGAAATATAGATCACAACAGAGAGGACACAAGAACAACCACTGGTAACAACAACCCCTGGCTGCCTGGCAGAATACAAAACGTAATAACAGGGCATTCGGTCACAGTGAGACCATATCCAAACATATACCATCCACAAGAGAGGCTAAAGGATGTCACATGATCAAGTTTACCATCCAAACCCAGAAAGCCATTAGGGTTTTGATGGCTCTTCGCAGAGACTTGTGACTTACGTTCAACAAGAGTTAGTGTCTTGGAACAAACAGAACATGATGGTGGGGCAGATATAACGAGATCGTGTTTGGACCAGACCACCAGTTCCAAATGTGGCTTGATGTGATGTAGGTAGCACTATATAATATATCGCGCAGTCGTAGTGGTTGCACACACATAAAAGTGCATGATTCCTGGATTCACCATCACAATCCAACAATAATGGCTTTTGCATAATGCAGTACTAGTCAGCCATTACCGTACCCAGGTACCACAGTACCAGTAGACAACAAGATGAAAAATATGTGCAGTCTGGCAGTAGGTGGTAGGATACCAGTACAGCAGTATAAATAGGCTTTAAGCAGCAATGTGGACAGGTTACAGTAGGAAATAGGATGGAGGGAGGCCCCCAAACAGGAATGGAATGAGCCATCAATTATGTTCAAGACCTACTACTGTACTAGAAGGTCTGTTACAGCATAGAGTGTTACACATCAAATTATACGCTGATGATGTAAAGATTTATGCACCGTCTTCTAATTATATTAATTTATGTGATTCTTTGGGTGCTTTGTCGTCCTGGTCTAATACATGGCAACTTAACGTAGCTAGTCATAAGTGTCAAGTGCTTTACTTAGGACTAAATAACCCTGAAAACCCTTACTTTTTAAGTGGTTTAAAATTGGAATGCATGGATGGCAAGGATCTAGGAATGATTATGTGCCCTGACTTGAAATTTAATGTGTACTGTAGGGAGCAAGCCGCCAAAGCAAATAAAATAACCAATATGATATTTCGGTGCTTCCGTACTGCAAATCGATCTGCCCTTATTACGGCTTACAAAGCATATATTCGTCCTTTAGTGGAATATTGTACTTACATTTGGTCTCCTCATCATAAATGTACAATTGATTTGGTCGAACGTGTCCAAAAGTACTTCACCCGCAGATTGTTTGCCCGTTGCAAACTACCATATATGACCTACGTAGATCGACTGCAGTTTCTTAAGTTACAACCATTGGAAGTTAGGCGCATAATTTTTGATTTAAAGATGGTGTATAAAATTGAGAGAAATTTAGTTGATTTGTGTTTTGATGAATATTTTTCTTATACAGGTAGACCTGGGCTTAGGGGTCATTCTCACAAATTACTTGTTTCTCATTCACGTCTTTTAATCTCAAAATACTTTTTTTCTAATAGGGTGGTGCCTGTATGGAACTCATTACCTCAATCTCTAGTAGATTCGCCAACCCCAAATATTTTTTCAGTTCGATTAATGGATATTGATTTTCAAGATTATTGCCACTTTGACCGATAATTTCAATTTTCGGGCCCCCGTAAGTGCTATATTGCCTGGGTGGTCTTCTCCTCTTTCCAAATTATTTGTCTTTATTTTATGCAAGTATACAGTACGTTTTTTTCTGTGTAAATTATGTATTGTTGTTTTTGTATACAGGGCGAAGTACATTACATATACTGTACGAATTATGCACATTGCATAGGAGTTTGAATTCAATGTGCTCCTTATTTTATGGTCGACTTTTACCAGGGTTAATCCGTGCGTATTTTAAATTTTTCTTTTTAATTAATATTGAAAATATTTTGTTTTACTTTAATTTTAACGAAATTAAGTGTAATTATTAAGTACCGATAATTTGTTCTGTGTCTCTAATCTCTACAGTACTTCACAGCAGTAACATGCTAATGCATTATTAGTTCATTAGTTCCTAAATACTGTATATTTAATTGTGCCTTTTAAAATGAATGTTTATGTGAATTATTAAAGAGTGTATTTTAAACTTAAACTTAAACTTAAACATGTCAGCATGTCCCTGATGTTCACTACTGTATCCTCAGCAGCAGTAGCCAGTCCTGCAGTCAGCCAGCAGGCCTACTGTTAAAAAAATAAAATTCGGCCTCTGTTGTAGCTCAGTAGCTCTTGCCAGCTAGCTGTCGAATGCACAGCTTGCCTTGCTTTGATCTTCTAGTACAGTACCTACTCAGGTACTGCAGTCTGGGAGCTGGGTAGCTGAAGATGAGTTCTGAGTACCGGTAGGGCTGTAGGCAGGTAGGGCGGTAGGTGGTACTGTGGTAGGCCTTGATCTTGATCGCAACATACCTGCATACCGGTAACCTTATTTATGCCTTACGCTTAGGCTTACATAATTATTGGTAGCGGCATTGTAATTCTGAACTGGCTGACTCAGTGACTGGACCGAATACTGGAATAGTCTAGTTCAGTCAGGATGCCGTTATTCAATAAGCCAACAGCGAAAGAGCAAGTACGGGCGACAGACCGGGACCTGCGACACACACAACGTGGACTGGAGCGCGACCGTTTGGCTCTGGAGCGGGAGGAAAAGCGGTTGGAATTGGAAATAAAAAAGGCGGCCAAACAAGGAAACAAACAGAGCGTCACAGTTCTGGCCAAACAACTGGTTAATCTACGTAAACAGAAGCAGAGGAGTATCACTGCCTCATCTAAAGTAACTGCGATCGGGGCCCAGAACAGAGCGGTCGGGGCCAACGTTGCCGTCGCATCCGCTATGGGTTCAACAACCAAAACAATGCAAGGAATGAACAAACTAATGGACCCGCAGAAAACTGCCCAGCAAATGGCGGAGTTTGAGAAGGAATCAATGAAGTTTGGCATGACTGAGGAGATGATAGACGATACGTTGGAGGATATATTCAACGAGTCAGGTGACGAAGAAGAGTCTGATGCCATTGTGGGGCGGGTACTGGACGAGATTGGGATAGACATGGCGGCAAAAGTGGGAGCAGCCCCTAGAGCCGGTCGTAAAGAAATGGACAGATCTGAGGAAATCACAGATGACGACATAGAGAAACAATTAGCGCAGTTACGGTCCACGTAGCAGTTAGAAAGCAGTTGGAGATTGCATGGATTGCAGAATTGGTGCCCCTTAAACCCTGTAGTTTTATCTGATGGCAGGATGGTCTCCATATTTAATTATTGTCCAATCCAGCCGACTTTTATATTATATTGCAGCATTGTATTACCTAGACGATATATTATTATTAATATTATTCCATCATTCCTAATATTATTATTTATAAGTATATATATCGCTTAGACCTTGGCCTATTGGGCGAGTCAATCTAGCCAAAAAAGGGGGTAAACCCATAACAAATTCGCAATTCATCCAAACCAATTTTTTTTATTCTACATTCAGACATTAACTTGTTAATGCCCACAAAGCACAAAGAAGTAAGTTTCCAGAGCAACGGAAATTTTTCTAATCATTCAACCATTTTAATACCAATTGTGCTGGTACAATTCATGGCAACTTCTCTACTAAACGGGTGGATGCCTCTAAAACCCTTATTTCCAAAATAATACCCAGCCATATGATAAACTATTGTGATTTTTAAACTAAAACAAATAATATAATTACACCAAAATTCAATACAGTGAATTCAATTTTATTACGTACAAAATCTTCACTAACATTATATAGGCCTACTAGAAATTATAACATTTCCCTTCAGTGGAATTATATAATAATTTTATAATAAATGGAATTATATAATTTTTTTTGCATCAGTTACCTTAAGGGATGGGGGGAGGGGGGGGGGGGGGGGGGTAACCCCCCTGGTTAAAATTTTCGATTTTTTTTATTTCATCTAGAGCAGAATCGACAGACAGACAAACTAGATTTCATTAAAACTTAAAACTGACCTCAGAAATGAAATCAGAGACCAGGAAAACCCCCATAGCAATAATCTTAGCATGGTTTTTTGCTTTCGTGTTGCTAGATATATATTGACGTTGTATATTGATGTATATACATGTATATACGTTAACAGACAGTTTTTGCGCGGGAAGGTTCAAACTTCAAAGGCAATTATCTCGGAATTACATTTTTTCACACAAAAAACACTACTATTTCTTAACCTTTTTTTGTGATTTTTACATTTCTATTTATCAACCACATTGGAGATATAAACAAATTTAAAAACACCAGGGGGGGGGGGGGGGGGTGGGGGGTAACCCTTAATATATCGTGAAGTTTTTGATATATTTAAAAATTTGATACGACTTCTAGTTACTGAGATATAGCAATTAATGTGTAACACGCCAGTTTAAATATTACTAATTTCCCATTGAAACCAAGCTTATTGTGAAAATTAATTTAATTATTCTAGAACATTACTAATTTGATGCTTACTCTCCCCTACTGTTACTTTTGTTTGGCTTTTGTTTTAAGCAAATTTACGCAGAATTTCCATGAATAAACATATGATCCGCAAAATTTTTTGGTCAGTAACAAGCTAATATAGAATCCAAAATTATGTGGTTCGGATTAATTGCGAAATATTTATAAAACATGGTTTTTTTGCTAGATTTACTCGACTATAAATTATTATATATATTGTTTTATGCTGTTCTATGAGATGCAAATCGTACCACCATAAAATTCATGTTTACAAGTTACACAGTAAACATGAATGAAATTTCAATGTTTACTAAAAATGTTCAATCTTCAATGTTTACACTTTACAATTTACATGAGGTACAGTAATGGCGCAAACAATTCTAAATGCAACAAAAGACAAAACATGCAACTATTGAACGCCCACTTATCTCGGCAAAATATTTATCATCCATATTCATCATAATATCAATATGTTTCTTCATTTCCAAGGGAGCAGTCATTGTTACCCCATTCTACCAAAAAACATCCGAACCAATTCCTAAGTTTCCATTTCCGGCCTGAATGACGGTGGATCCGGCGCCGGAATAATTTGTCTTAAAAATATACCTAAGTTATATGGAACATCCTACTGGTCGTCAGATAGTATTATTTTTGGATTAAAATTTAATTTTTAAACTTTGATCTTAGGCCCCCTTACACGGAACACATTTTGTTGCTGCGACTGGTTTCTGAAACAAAAGTTTAATCAATAAGATGTTGGATACAACAAAAGTTCATGCGTGTGATGTTGATGAGTCCGGCAAAATTTTTAAAAACTTATATTCCCAGCAAAAAAAATCCTATATTCTTAAATTGTTACTTTTCGCTCGAATACACCCCAAAATCCGGAGAAAAGTGAGTACCTTTTTCCTCGGGAAAATCGATTCTCTAGTTAGGTAGGTAATAAATAATTATTATTACATCCCATTTACAGTTCTAGAAAACTTGTCATTGGTTCAGAGATTCGAAAATTTTTTCCACATCTGACAGAGAAACCGCAATTTGTTCTATAACCTAACCAATATTTCATCAATACCGTCGCAGTTATACCAACTAAAAAAAATGACAAATTATGTACAAATCGCGACGAAGAAGCAAAATAATTACGGAATACTTAAATTATCCGCGCAATCAAGCAGGGATACATACAGAGTTCGAACTTTAAATTTGTATATTTTCATAGACACTATCATAATATTACTATCACCATACCCCAAGCCTGAAATCTGGACTAACTGCAGGATATTATCGTCAATGTAATAGATAATAGGTCATCGACATCTGAATAATAAATATATCATATCGAGAATCGATGCAGATCGCACTGCGATAAAGAATAGGTCGGTATGGTAATCGTTGATAATAAGGTAAATTCGTCGATATTAATTCATATTTTAAGATTAACAGATAAAACGGGGACTCAATATTAGCAAAAACGATTTTAAAAATTTGGTGCTATGGGCTAGATACCAGGGGATATGGGTGTGGGTCATGATGAGTACAGACAACACCGGTTTGGAAATCAATTAGAAAGCTGAAATATTATATGCTCAGCTTTCTCCAGTTAATAAATAAGTAATGTGTAGCGATATTTTCACCATTAGCAAAATATTATTTATGGGATGGGAATTATGAATTCTTTGTTTCTCAATTAATCGCACTATTAATCGTGGAATGCACACATTACAGTAGAAGATGGTCGCAAGAGGAAATGGTCGTCGTTAAATGGCTGACCGCTCACTTAATTATTTACACAAAGAAATTGACACATTAATAGTTAAGTAGTAGGTTTATCTCATTTCATGGTCAGTCGCTTGCCCGTGTAATGGTGATGGAGTTTAGGCCAACGCAATACATCTCGCATCTCACCTGTACGTTAATTTTTTCCTTATTAAGAGAAAAACACTGGCAAACAGCAGGATCATTATAATCTTCTTTAGATTTCTCCATAAAAGACGGTGGCGAGGTGATTTTATGGTTGGCAGCTTTGCTTTCTGGGGGCTGTCGTGCTACATGGGGTTGTGAAGGAAAGTAGGTGGTGGGTTTTTATTCTGAACTACCTGTAAAGTTTCAGCTTAGAATAGAAGTAACGTGTCGACTGGAGGGGAACACGGGCACGGGGGCGAAGTGAAGCAGATGTAAATAACAAAGTTGGAAAAAATGATCACTTTCAGACATATCACCCTCTACCGGCAGACTTTGGAAATACAGGCGGGTCTGCGTCTCTATAAAGATGCAGCCTTATGGCATATTTTTAGTATTGAAATCCCATTTTATTATTTACTCATATTTTTTAAGGAAAATAATTATGTACTTTTCATATTTTTATAAGAGTCACTAATTCAATTACTGTAATTATGTTCTCATTTTAAAATGAGTGGGGGCCTACATCATTAATTCGGAAAAACTTGCAAAAGTCACTAATAGCCATATATTAACTTAAAGGTAAACACAAGAGTATAGCAGTGCAGCAACATTATGTACCTTCGTTATCACATTCTTAATGCTATCACAGAAACCATATTATTTCAAGAGTAGTCCGGTTCGCCCATTATACTGGAGAAAAGCCAATGTGTAAATAATAAAATGGGGTTTAAATACTAAAAGTATGCCATAGCAGCCTATGCTATGTTATACTGTATACCATAAATAAAAGTATCAGCTTGAAGGGATTGTAAATAACAAAGTCAGACATTTCGCCCTCTGGTGGCAGAAAGGGGGACTGCAGATGGCTCTAAGTATTGCGTTGCAACGAGATAGGCTCGCCAAACACTAGAGAGAGGCAAGATGCAAAAACGGACATCCTCGATGTTGTATATTTTGCAGCCTGCATCTCGAATGATAGAATACATGGTAGACTATGGGAGGCCGTACACTAAAGATGCATGAGCAATTCTAATATTGAAATATAGGGTACATTTAAAAATATCATCAAAGGGAGTTACCAACCCTCACTACTACATAATGTAGTTCAATGGCCAGTTGGAGGGTTGCGATTGGTTCAATGTTGATTGATTGGATATTGAGTTGATAGGCGATAGGCCTACATGACGGAAACGCCGCATTCTATAGACTTTTTCCAATCATGACTGTTGAACAATAATAATAAGTTCCAGTTAATTAAATGGTATCACTCCAGGCGGGGGAGTTGGGGCACGGTTTGACAACACAATTGCATAAAATACCAATATCTGGAGGCCCCCATGGCGGACATTAGTCGTAAAAAACAACTTGACGATAAGACATCGTCGACTTTAATAGGTCGAAATGTTGTATCTCGTAGGTAAGGTACCATATAATAGGATGTATAACTTAATGACGGGTGATAATTGTTTTCTCGACGGGTCCAGTAGTATCTATAGGACTCAGTCTGTTACCGATGTACAGTACTGTAAACATTGTGGGGCGAGACACGTAGTCGGCGAGCCTTTGCATACGGTTCATATAGGGCAAATGGGGCATGTCCGTCTGTCTGTCCGTCCGTCTGTCTGGTAAATGTTTGAACGCGAATTTCTCGGCATCGCTCGTTCGGAATTGAACCAAACTTAGTAGGTAAGTAGTAGAGAGAAAGTTTAGAAAGTTTGTAAAGTTTGGTCAAAAATCATGCAGTCTGACGTCAGCTACGACAGATTATGTGGTTTTTAGAAAATGTTAAATTTCTCGGGAAGGCCTCATTTTCCTGAGCTGAAATTTTGGTGGCCTGTAGAGAATCATGAAGTCTATCTTTTACGAAATTGAAAAGTTAAGACATTTAATTGGGGATCCGCTAGAGACTCAGAAGTAATGACATAGGCCTACCGGTACGGTACTGCTGTACAGTGCTGCACTGGTAAGTACGAAATTGCAGAATAACAATTTGACACCACCTAGCGGATTAACATATGATTGTATATCGAATGAATACATTTATAGCATGGGATATGGGGTCCAAACTAGACATGCCCCATTTGCTCTATATGAACCGTATGCCAAGGCTTGCCGACTACGTGCTGCGCGAAGTCCCCACGAACGTGTTATATGTGCACATGCATGTTATAATGTGCACATTATTATGTACACATGTTATATTATTATTTATATACAACAAAAGCAAATTTGTAGCTTTTATTTTTCGAGATTCTAGCAAACTGCCCGACATGGCCCCGACAACGGCATCTACCACAAAAGTTAATCCTTTTATTATTTTACATTTTTTAATGTTCTGATGTTATACAGATGTTATCTGCCAATATGATGCAGATAGTGACATAAAATTTATGATTTTAAGTAACAATAATTTTGTTGTGGGGCGAGACAAAACTGCGAGTCATCAGCGAATTTATATAATTATAGTATGGCCGTTTCTAAAAGTCTGTGTGTGTGTCGGAAGCCAAGATACAGTATAACTAGCCATAGTATAATTATAATTGTTCGCTAAGATGGCTTGCAGCTTTTGCTGCACGAAGGCCTAACTCGTGTATAAGCAACATATAGTTTTGAATTTAATTGACTAAATACTTACTGTATTTTAACGAATGAAGTCAGGTCAGGACTACTGACCTCAGCTCATTGATCCAGAAAACGTGCTACAGTACCACCATGCAGCATAAAGGAGGAGCCACCTTGTGGTTTGGTAGACCCTGGTACAAAGGGCATCCATCATCTTATCTTGTAAGTATGATTTTGGCTTGGGATAAGGGACCATATACTCGGTAGCATGGGTATATTGCACGACCAGGCGGCAGATGGTGCCGAGTAGCAGTAGAAGACCACGCAGATGGCATATACCAATAGCTGATCCACAAGTACAGTGCTCTCATTACTCGTATGGGTACACTCAAATGCGACTTGCACTGTACAGCTCATCTGTTGGGCCATCCGCCTCACTTCAGCAGGAGTGCGGCGCATGGCCCAACAGATGAGCTGCATACAGCCCACTATGTAAATGGGAAACCAGGACGTGGTATTTAATACAAAATAGAATACATAAGGAAATGGGAGGTGGTTGACGATTTGGCCTTGTATCAGCAGATGGCAGTGGTAAATGATTGAGGGACGTTGCTCTATTTATGAATCAAATTGCGCATGCGGCTTTGGACAAAATAGACCAAATCACAAACCACATCATCCGTTATCACTTCTCAAGTTCTGAAAGACAACATGTAACTTGTGATGGAGTGAATCATCGTGCATTCAAACTTTTTGGGTGACTTTAACAATGGGAACATGCGGCTAGCATCTTTGTGGATTTTATTCAAGGCCAATGGTTCTGAGTCACGCCCATTCATGTTACAAATTTTTCATTTTAAAACGTATCCACGACATTCGTACCCACTAGGCCTACTGAAAAGACGCATTCGAGATTCTCTGGGTGTCCATCCTGAAGACACATCAGCCCCATACCTCTTCATTATTATATTATTGTGGTGGACTTGTACTGTACTATGCTTAAGACATCTTTCAATATTCACAAATATCGACCTGAAGGGGTGGAATTATCTCCACAATCAGGTAGAGGTTGGGACCATGCAGAATATCTAAACGATCTTGACTTTGCTGATGATATTGATTTGCTGTCGGAGACAATAGATGGAACGCAGAAGCTGTAATATAGCGTAGATGAGTCTACATCCAGTATTGTCCTTTTTGTAAATAGTAAAGATGAACTCAGGCCGGCAACATGTTGCTCGAGATTCAATCGTTGGATGGACTGGTACATAATGTGAACAACTTCTGCTACATTTGATCATCTGGAAGAGCTGTGGTATCTCATTATCTTCATTAAAGGTATGCCTTTTACGTGCAGCAGTAAGGCATTTCGTGCTGCTCTATGACAACCCGTGGGCACCAGGTCTTTGGATGGCAACGCACAGCTACATGCTGGGGTTTTAATTGCATCAAGAGCAGGATTTCTGGATATATGACCATAGGTCATGACCAGAACTCACAAACCTGACCTGACTGCATTCATTAAAATAAATAAAATATTTCGAACATTTAGAAAAGCAAATTAAATCTAAAATATTTTGCAACTTCAACAACGGTAGTACATATTAAAAAAATATTATTGTTAGAAACAATAAACATTATATCATTTTCGGCATCATATTTGCAGATGAAATCTGATAACATTTAAAATTAGAAAGATACAATAATATAATAAACAGAGTTCCTTCCCTTTGTGGTACCTATATCGGATTATTAACACTAATTACACGACGATAATATTTATATTCAAATTTCACGATAATACAGTAGAAATGAGGGTTTATGGTGGGAAGAATTGCTTGGGTTGTGCAGGGCATTATGAACTACAATAAATATCTGACTAGAAACCAATGATAAAAGGATGTACTAACTTTCGACTGGTTGTTTTGTAACTGGAGCTCTTTATCTCTCTGTTTGTAAGCCGCATCAACTGCCATTAATGTACTCAATCCCATGCAACCATGCAACGCCAGGAATTTTCTCTCTTCCAATCCCCTGCAATAAATATTTATACAGTATAGTATTAGAGAGTGATACGATTGTCCCCTTCAACTATTGCTTCACGAGAAATATTTAACAGCCAACCAGCCTATGGCGTTATAGAAGTATAAAAAATGAAAACAATTATCCACGTCCAGCTCGCTACACGTTGCTGCAGGTAGCGGCACCTAGCTACACGTTGCTGCAGGTAGCGGCACCTAGCTACACGTTGCTGTAGGTAGCGGCATCTAGCAGCTACACGTTGATGCAGGTAGCGGAATCTAGCAGCTACACGTTGCTGCAGATAGCGGAACCCAGCTACACGTTGCGACAGGTAGCGGGACCTAGCTACACGTTGCTGCAGGTAGCAGCACCTAGCTACACGTTGCTGCAGGTAGCGACATCTAGCAGCTACACGTTGCTGCAGGTAGCGGCATCTAGCAGCTACACGTTGCGACAGGTAGCGGGACCTAGCTACACGTTGTTACAGGTAGCGGCACCTATCTAAACGTTGCTGCAGGTAGCGGCATCTAGCAGCTACACGTTGCTGCAGGTAGCGGTATCTAGCAGCTACACGTTGCTGCAGATAGCGGAACCCAGCTACACGTTGCGACAGGTAGCGGGTCCTAGCTACACGTTGCTACAGGTAGCGGCACCTAGCTACACGTTGCTGCAGGTAGCGGCACCTAGCAGCTACACGTTGCTGCAGGTAGCGGCACCTAGCAGCTACACGTTGCTGCAGGTAGCGGCACCTAGCTACACGTTGCTGAAGGTAGCGACACCTAGAAGCTACACGTTGCGACAGGTAGCTGAACCCAGCTACACGTTGCTACAGGTAGCGGCACCTAGCAGCTATACGTTGCGACAGGTAGCGGAACCCAGCTACACGTTGCTACAGGTAGCGGCATCTAGCTGCTACACGTTGCTGCTGGTACCGGCACCTAGCAGCTACACGTTGCTGCAGGTAGCGGCACCTAGCAGCTACACGTTGCTGCAGGTAGCGGCACCTAGCTACATGTTGCTGAAGGTAGCGGCATCTAGCTACATGTTGCTGAAGGTAGCGGCATCTAGCAGCTACACGTTGCTGCAGGTAGCGGCACCTAGCTACACGTTGCTGCAGGTAGCGGCACCTAGCTACACGTTGCTGCATTAGCGGCACCTAGCAGCTACACGTTGCTACAGGTAGCGTTATCTAACAGCTACACGTTGCTGCAGGTAGCGGCACCTAGCAGCTACACGTTGCTGCAGGTAGCGGCACCTAGCAGCTACACGTTGCTGTAGGTAGCGGCACCTAGCAGCTACACGTTGCGACAGGTAGCGGAACCCAGCTACACGTTGCTACAGGTAGCGGAACCTAGCAGCTACACGTTGCTGTAGGTAGCGGCACCTACTACACGTTGCTGAAGGTAGCGGCATCTAGCAGCTACACGTTGCTGCAGGTAGCGGCACCTAGCTACACGTTGCTGCAGGTAGCGGCATCTAGCAGCTACACGTTGCTGCAGGTAGCGGCACCTAGTTACACGTTGCTGCAGGTAGCGGCATCTAGCAGCTACACGTTGCTGCAGGTAGCGGCACCTAGCTTCACGTTGCTGAAGGTAGCGACACCTAGCAGCTACACGTTGCGACAGGAAGCGGAACCCAGCTTCACGTTGCTACAGGTAGCGGAACCCAGCTACACGTTGCGACAGGTAGCGGAACCCAGCTACACGTTGCTACAGGTAGCGGCACCTAGCCGCTACACGTTGCGACAGGTAGCGGAACCCAGCTACACGTTGCTACAGGTAGCGACTTGAAGTAGATTAGATAGAGTTAAGCGGTTTGCAGCCGCTGCACCGCCGCTGAGTGCAGCTGAGAGCCGCAGCGCTACGTACCGCTGGGACTATTTTCGAATTACCAGCATAAAATGTGATAAAAGGCTGCAATAACACTAATTAGTAACGCACAACATGTCCGTAGGCTCCACTCGTGGTTTATCCTCTAAAGCAGCCGTTTCGTGGAATTCGATGTGACTCTCTCGAACAGTCGCACCAGCTTCTCTCTTACTGATAAACAACTCAGCCAGTCTGTCTAGCTCCTTGACCGGTTCCCTATATCCTATAGTAAATAGAACATGTAGAACCTACTCCAATGAAAGTCTATACAATGCAAGTAAATAATAAATTATAATTAAAAATAAACTTCATCCGACAGTTTTTATAACACGAGATTTAATTTAAACAGGAATTAAATACGTATCGCCACTTTGAACCACCATTTTATACCCGTCGTTGGATGACCTGTCATTTGAACTGTATAGACGCAGCAGTTCATGACACATCCCAGTAGGGGTAATTTAAAGAAATGTCATTCGCAAAGTACGGCAATTATAATCATAAAAAAAAACGGTCGGTAATCGGTAATCGGTTGGCCGGTAATCACTATTACGCAATAGGCCTAATCCTTAACACAACGGATGATAAGATTTTGACCTTCATCTTGGAAACTGCGACCGAAACAGTAGGCCTATGCATGCAGTTAAAGCCAATCTGTAGGCCTATAAAAAAGCGACACCAAGGTAGATTTAATTTAAGCGATTTTACATGTAAAACCCCAGCAATCTCTCCTAGGTGCTGCTGGGCCGTATCGAATAATCAAGTCGTCCCAAGGGACCCCGACAGTTTCACACGTGTTAGTTAGAATATAGTGACAACGGGCCGTGGTGGCCCACCCGCTCTCTCACTCAACTCAACTACACTTAATTAATATAGTAATTGCAGTTCCCAGGACATGTTCCTGTCTTAACTTGCATATCCTAATTCTAATTTATTTATTTAATATCACCTGGCAGCAATACTCGAGCTGAATATTTACTTATTTGTACTTTCCTCCTGTTTCACTCTAACACACTTGAGGCCGGTATGTCAAAGGTCCGCTGTTAGAGATAGGATATGCAACTTAAGACTGCCTGTTCAATAGAAGTGGATTAGGTGGGATAGTGAATGTCAGGGACAAGTGGCTGAACTGGTTAGCGCTACTGATGAGGCCTGATAGGCTGAAACGTACGTATAGCGCTGGTTCAACCCCCGGTGACGTGCTTTCTCATTTTTTCCATTTCTGAACAAAATCATAATATTACATCTTTAATTACAGTTGCATTAACAGCTCAACTCCAATTTATTTATTTGAGTAACTATTGAAATATGCCCACATGTTCCGGTTTGGTAACTGATGAAATATGCCAATATGTTCCTTTTGAGTAACTAATGAAACATGCCTACATGTTCATGTTGAGTAACTAATGAAATATGCCTACATGTTCCTATTTGGTAACTGATGAAATATGCCTACATGTTTCTATTTGGTAACTGATGAAATATGCCTACATGCTCCTGTTCGGTAAGTAATTAAATATGCCTACATGTTCCTGTACGGTAAGTAATCAAATATGCCTATATGTTCCTGTACGGTAACTAATTAAATACGCCTACATGTTCCTGTTTGTTAAGTAATGAAATACGCCTACATGCTCCTGTTTGGTATCTGATGAAATATACCTACATGCTCCTGTTTGGAAACTAATGAAATATATCTACATGTTTATTTTGGTAACTAATGAAATATGTCTACATGTTTCTTTTGGTAACTAATGCAATATGCCTACATATTCTTTTGGTAACTAATTAAATATGCCTACATGTTCCTGTACGGTAAGTAATTAAATATGCCTAGATGTTCCTGTACGGTAAGTAATTAAATATGCCTACATGTTCCTGTCCGTAACTAATTAAATACGCCTACATGTTCCTGTTTGGTAACTAATGAAATATGCCTACATGTACCGGTTTGGCAACTAATTAAATATGTCTACATGTTTCTGTTTTGTAAGCAACTAAATATGTCTACATGTTCCTTTTGGTAACTAATGAAATATGTCTACATGTTCCTTTTGGTAACTATTTTAATATGCCCACATATTCCTGTTCGGTAAGTAATTAAATATGCCTACATGTTCCTGTCCGTAACTAATTAAATATGACTACATGTTCCGGGTGGCAACTAATTAAATATGTCTACATGTTCCTGTTTGGTAACTATTTTAATATGCCTACATATTCCTGTTCGGTAAGTAATTAAATATGCCTACATGTTCATGTCCGTAACTAATTAAATACGCCTACATGTTCCTTTTGGTAACTATTTTAATACGCCTACATGTTCCTGTTCGTTAAGTAATTAAATATGCCTACATGTTCCTTTACGGTAACTAATTAAATACACCTACATGTTCTTGTTTGGTAACTATTGAAATATGTCTATTTGGTAACTGATGAAATATACCTACATGTTCCCGTTTGGCAACTATAATTAAATATACCTACATGTTCCTGTTTGGTAAGTAATTAAATATGTCTACATGTTCGTTCCTTTTGGTAAATAATGAAATATGTCTACATGTTTCTTTTGGCAACTAATGAAATAGGCCAATGTTCCGGTTTGGCAACTAAATAAATATGTATACATGTTCCTGCTTGGTAAGTAATTAAATATGTCTACATATTCCTGTTTGGTAAATAATTAAATATGTCTACATGTTAATTTTGGTAACTAATGAAATATGTCTACATGTTCCTTTTGGTAACTAATGAAATATGCATACATGTTCCGGTTTGGCAACTAATTAAATATGTCTACATGTTCCTGTTTGGTAACTAATTAAATATGACTACCTGTTCCTGCTTCGTAAGTAATTAAATATGTCTACATGTTCCTTTTGGTAACTAATGAAATGTCTACATGTTCCTTTTGGTAACTAATTAAATATATCTACATGTTTCTTTTGGTAACTAATGAAATATGCCTACATGTTCGTGTTTGGCAACTGATTAAATATGCCTACATGTTCCTGTTTGGCAACTGATCAAATATGCCTACATGTTCCTGTTCGGTAACTGATGAAATATGCCTACATGTTCTTGTTTGGTAACTATTGAAAAATGTCTACATGTTCCTTTTGGTAACTGATGGAATATGCCTACATGTTCCTGTTTGGTAACTGATTAATATGTCAACATGTTCCTGTTTGGTAACTGATGGAATATGCCTACATGTTCCGGTTTGGAAACTAATTAAATACGCCTACATGTTCCTTTGGGTAACTAATGAAATATGCCTACATGTACCGGTTTGGCAACTAATTAAATACGCCTACATGTTCCTCTTGGTAACTGATGAAATATGCCTACATGTTCCTGTTTGGTAACTGATTAATATGTCAACATGTTCCTGTTTGGTAACTAATGAAATATGCCTACATGTACCGGTTTGGCAACTAATTAAATACGCCTACATCTTCCTTTTGGTAACTGATGGAATATGCCTACATGTTCCTGTTTGGTAACTGATGAAATATACCTACATGTTCCTGTTTGGTAACTAATATATATGCCTACATGTACCGGTTTGGCAACTAATTAAATACGCCTACATGTTCCTTTTGGTAACTAATGAATTATGCCTACATGCTCCTGTTCGGTAAGTAATTAAATATGCCTACATGTTCCTGTTCGGTAATTAATTAAATATGTCTACATGTTCATTTTGGTAACTAATGAAATATGTCTACATGTTTCTTTTGGTAACTAATGAAATATGCCTACATGTTCGGGTTTGACAACTAAATAAATATGCTTACATGTTCCTGTTTGGTAACTAATTAAATATGTCTACTTGGCCTGTTTGGTAACTAAATAAATATGTCTTCCTGTTCCTGGTTGGTAAGTAATTAAATATGTCTACATGTTCCTTTTGGTAACTAATGAAATATGTCTACTTGTGCCTGTTTGGTAACTAATTAAATATGTCTTCCTGTTCCTGGTTGTTAAGTAATTAAATATATCTACATGTTTCTTTTGGTAACTAATGAAATATGCATACATGTTCGGGTTTGGCAACTAATTAAATATGCCTACATGTTCCTGTTTGGTAACTAATTAAATATGCCTACATGTTCCTGTTTGGTAACTAATTAAATATGTCTACATGTTCCTGTTTGGTAACTAATTAAATATGTCTACATGTTCCTTTTGGTAACTAATGAAATATGCCTACATGCTCCTGTTCGGTAAGTAATTAAATATGTCTACATGTTCCTTTTGGTAACTAATGAAATATGCCTACATGCTCCTGTTCGGTAAGTAATTAAATATGTCAACATGTTCCCGATATATGGCTAATGGAACACCGAACATGTTCCTGCTTTGTGCTTCGATTTTTTATGTCCAAAATTATTTGCCACCGGTAGTTATAATTCTAGGGAATGCATATTGGTACACAGTATAGAAAAAGGAGTCATAAAGTGAATGCGAAATTTAGTGATCCCCAGAACCAATTCCATTTAAATTTCATTCGCCAGCGTTTTGGATACACATACTGTATATCCGGATCCGTATTTTGATTGGGCTATTTCATACTGTACTTCCAGCTGAAAGATCTACAGTTCCTTCCAACCTAAAAGTAGGCCTACTAAACTGGATGGACACTTACATTGCAACGTTTACCAAATCAATATAAATAAAATTTAGAAAATATCTAAAATGTGTGTTTTTATAGAGATAACCTCGCAGACGAAATCCCACAACTTCTGTTGACAGTGGTCGCGCGGTGGTAGCCGTGGAAACGCGACTGGGAGTCAGATGGGGACTGGGTGATCGAGATCGCGTGATAAGTTGCGTACCAAGAATGCGAGTAGGACTGCGTTCGCTCTAAAATGGTATAAAAATCGAACGTTAAAAGAGTTTTAGATTGCATATTGGCACTGAAATTATATATAAAATATACTAACTGTGGTTACCTCATGATATGTATTCCATGGGTAAAATATATTTTTAAATTCCCGACAATTATATTCAAATTTTTCTGGTCTTAAGTGAAAATTCTAAGGCTCCTTGAATTTAAGTCGAGTTAACTTCAAATATATCAATAGGCAGCAATGCACAGTTGCTTCCCAGATCTTATAAAAAATTAGTGAAATTTTGATCAGAATTTGTAATTTAAACCATAATGCATTTCGTCAAATTATCGGCCAAAAACAACACATGCGAGCTAAAAAATTCAAATTAGGTCTTGAAATTCATTGGTCAAAATGTCTACCGGTTTGAAAATTTCAAACGAATAAATTAAAATGATGGACGAGTTGCATTTTGAGTCAAAAACTCAAAAACGAGTAATAATAATTGTGAGTAAAATACATTTAAAGTTAAAAAACCTTCCCGCACAAAATCGACTTTTTCCATCTGGTTTAATTGATAATTATCAAATGTGTCGTTTCAAGTAGAAACTTATAGTTTCAGAAAAATCGAATTTTCTTTTATGGTCGATTCTGGTATAGAATTTTTCGTGCTATCTCTAGTGGTATAACACTTATCTTCTTCATTTTCAATTTTGGAGAAATTTTACGAAAACTAAATGGTAATCAAGGCGGGGTAGCTCAGTTGGTTGAGCGCCGGGCCTGCAATCTATTGGTTGTAGGTTCAGCCCCGCCAGGGTCCACTCAGCTTTCATCCACTGGGGTCGATAAAATGAGTACCAGTTAAATAACTGGGAGCAAATCTTGGGATAGGAGTAGCGCCCACCCCTACACTCGGGAAGCAGCTATCGAAAGAGGAGCCTTCGGGTTGCCTCCGGCTTCGGCCGACTGATTGCTTTTTTTTTTTAAAGGGTAATCGCTCATAATTTCTTCAAAACGAGTTCAGAGTTCAAAACGACACCAGACATCCATTCATATTTCTGTCTGTCTGTCTGTTTGTCTGTCAAACATTAAAATAGAATACAGGCTAACTAAAATTCTCGCTATAGAGGTTTTTTGGGTTCGTGATTTCAAATCAGATGTCAGTTTTCACATTTCACGTAATAAAGACAGTCTGTCCGTTTGTCTGTCTGTCTGTCAGACTGTATGTCAAACATTAAAAAAGCATACTATTCATTTCCGATATCAGTTTTCACAATTCATGGAATCTATAAAAGTCTGTCCGCCTGTCTGTTTGTCCGTCTTTTTGTCAGACTGTCCGTCAAACATTAAGAAAACATACAAACTAACTAAAATTCTCGCTATGGGGGTTTCTCGGGTTCATGAATCAATTTCTGATGTCAGTTTTCACATTTCACGAAATCTAGTCTGTCTGTTCGCCTGTCTGACATTTGCGAACAAAGGATTGCGTCTACGTGGTTTAAATCAAAATTTTCGGATTCCTCGTAAAATTTTGAGTCAGAAACTATCGTTCTAGTCCATAGGGTCTGCAAGAAGCAAAATAAACATATCATAAAACTTTAAATGCGTTTTTCTCAGAACGCTTTTTTTTATACTATACGTTTCTACTTGATACGCCACAAATGCGGGAACAGACATAGGCAATTTTTGCTAATGGGGTTTTCATGGCCGGTGATTTTATTTGATATGTAAGTTTTTATATTTGGCCAGATGTGTTCCTAGTCTGTCTGTATGACCTACAGTACCGGCCTACAGTACCGGCCTACAGTACCGACCTACAGTATCGGCCTACAGTATCGGCCTACAGTACCGGCCTACAGAACCGGCCTACAGTACCGGCATACAGTACCGACCTACAGTACCGACCTACAGTACCGGCCTACAGTATCGGCCTACAGTACCGGCCTACAGTACCGGCCTACAGTAACGACCTACAGTACCGGCCTACAGTACCGACCTACAGTATCGGCCTACAGTACCGTCCTACAGTGCCGGCCTACAGTACCGGCCTACAGTCCTACAGTACCGGCCTACAGTATCGGCCTACAGTACCGGCCTACAGTACCGGCCTACAGTATCGGCCTACAGTACCGGCCTACAGTATCGGCCTACAGTACCGGTCTACAGTACCGGCCTACAGTACCGGCCTACAGTACCGGCCTACAGTACCGGCCTACAGAATCGGCCTACAGTATTGACCTACAGTACCGGCCTACAGTACCGGCCTACAGTACCGGCCTACAGTACCGGCCTACAGTACCGACCTACAGTACCGGCCTACAGTACCGGCCTACAGTACCGACCTACAGTATCGGCCTACAGTATCGGCCTACAGTACCGGCCTACAGTACCGGCCTACAGTACCGGCCTACAGTATCTGTCAGGTAACACATTTTTTCTGTTAAATAATGTTTACTTATTCTTACATTTTTTCAAATTATTTTTACCTTCTGCACGAAAATCGGCAAAAAAACATTTTTGATGTTTTTTGACACGTAAAATGTGAACCTCCCCCCTCCCCTTTTAATAGCATTTTCTATGGGTAGTCAAATTTCCAGCGAGGCAAAATTTCCTGCCCATAAATAACGGAGATGTACAATGTACGTACATATCTCTTTCACGAAAACTAGTGTAACCGATAAAATCCATCTATATGCATAAATTTGATTTACTCTCTCTCTTTCCGAAAAATAACTTACTTTTCGTTGGATATTTGTATCGGTAAGCAATTGAATTTCCCAGTCTCTGCTACGACTCGCAGCTGTGCCATGCTTCAATAATCGGTTAAGGTTTACAGTTAAACTTGGAGGAAATACATTGTCGACTTGTCTGGGAGTAGGTAGGGGTGCCCGGGGGCCTTGGGCCGAGTGGATTCGCTGTAAGAAATAAAATAAATATAAAGATCAGCTAATATTTGGGTCTGTTATGCATCAGCCAATACCAGGGTATCGATATGTTATATGGATCAGCTAATACCAGGGTCTGTTATATGGATCAACTAATACTAGGGTCTGTTATATGCATCAGCCAATACCAGGGTCTGTTATATGGATCAACTAATACCAGGGTCTGTTATATGGATCAACTAATACCAGGGTCTGTAATATGGATCAGCTAATACCAGGGTCTGTTATATGTACCAGTTAATACCAGGGCCTGTTATGTATCAGCTAATACCAGGGTCTGTTATATGTATCAGCTAATACTGTACCAGGGTCTGTTATGGATCAGCTAATACCAGGGTCTGTAATATGGATCAGCTAATACCAGGGTCTGTTATATGTACCAGTTAATACCAGGGCCTGTTATGTATCAGCTAATACCAGGGTCTGTTATATGTATCAGCTAATACTGTACCAGGGTCTGTTATGGATCAGCTAATACCAGGGTCTGTAATATGGAGTACCAGGGTCTGGTATGTGGATCAGCTAATACCAGTATCTGTTATAAGTTTCAGCTAGTACCAGAGTCTGTTATATGTATCAGCTAGTACCAGAGTCTGTTATATGTATCAGCTAGTACCAGAGTCTGTTATATGTATCAGCTAATACCAGGGTTTGTTATATGTATCAGCTATAGTACCAGGGTCTGTTATATGTATCAGCTATAGTACCAGGGTCTGTTATATGTATCAGCTAATACCACCAGGGACTTTTATGTATATCAGCTAATGCCAGGGACTGTTATATGGATCAACTAATGCCAGGGTCTGTTATATGTACCAGCTAATACCACCAGGGACTCTTATGTATATCAGCTAATGCCAGGGTCTGTTATATGGATCAACTAATGCCAGGGTCTGTTATATATATCAGCTAATACCAGGGTGTGTTATATGTATCAGCTAGTACCAGAGTCTGTTATATGTCTCAGCTAATACCAGGGTCTGTTATATGGAACAACTAATACCAGGGTCTGTTATATATATCAGCTAATACCAGGGTCTGTTATATGTATCAGCTAGTACCAGGGTCTGTTATATGTATCAGCTAATACCAGGGTCTGTTATATGTATCAGCTAATACCAGGGTCTGTTATATGTATCAATCAACTAGTACCAGAGTCTGTTATATGTATCAGCTAATACCAGGGTCTGTTTTATGTATCAGCTAATACCAGGGTCTGTTATATGTATCAATCAACTAGTACCAGAGTCTGTTATATGTATCAGCTAGTACCAGGGTCTGTTATATGTATCAGCTATTACCAGGGTCTAGTATGTGGATCAGCTAGTACCAGAGTCTGTTATATGTATCAGCTAGTATCAGAATCTGTTATATGTATCAGCTAATACCAGGGTCTGTTATATGGATCAGCTAATACCAGAGTCTGTTATATGTATCAGCTAGTACCAGGGTCTGTTATATGTATCAGCTAGTACCAGGGTCTGGTATGTGGATCAGCTAGTACCAGGGTCTGTTATATGGATCAACTAATACCAGGGTCTGTTATATGTATCAGCTATAGTACCAGGGTCTGTTATATGTATCAGCTAATACCACCAGGGACTCTTATGTATATCAGCTAATGCCAGGGTCTGTTATATGTGTCAGCTAATACCAGAGTCTGTTATATGTCTCAGCTAATACCAGGGTCTGTTATATGGATCAACTAATGCCAGGGTCTGTTATATATATCAGCTAATACCAGGGTCTGTTATATGTATCAGCTAGTACCAGAGTCTGTTATATGTCTCAGCTAATACCAGGGTCTGTTATATGGAACAACTAATACCAGGGTCCTGTTATATGTATCAACTAGTACCAGAGTATGTTATATGTATCAGCTAGTACCAGGGTCTGTTATATGTATCAGCTAATACCCGGGTCTGGTATACACAATTCCGGGTGTAATCCGGGCTCCTTTTCTAAGTGTTGCGGGAAGTGTCAACTTATGCAGGGGATTAGTTCGTTAGTGGATACATTGTCTTTATACGCAGTTTCGGTTAGTACCAATAAAACAAGAGTTAATAATGCTTAGAACAATAAAAGTGTATATTTTAATGTTACAGTAGTTGCAATATTGATAGATAAACCGTCATAAATAAACTGGTAAGAAATAGTAGCCACTTTGAGGAGTGGTACTTGCCTGGGAACTAAATAATATACCGTTAGTCCTAAAATCATCTACAACAATTATGTTATATAAACTCAGCCTTAAATACTGGTAAGCCAATAATGAATCCAATTTAAGCATTTAACCAATCACAGGGCGAGGAATCGCACTGTGCAAATAGATCCAACAACAGTAAGCTGACATTGTAGTTAACTGTTCATTATGAAGCCTAACACAGATAAAACTGTAGCCATGGTTACCGTTTACCGTTCAGTGTATAAGTAAAGGGCCATTAAGGTGGTTCTTAAATTCAATGCGCCGCAAATTTCCTCATTATGAATAGAGATTGATAATTCAACAACCGGATTCGTGTACAGTCCCCTAATTTTTTAATGAAAATACAAAAAATTACACACTAAATAAATTTGGCGCAAAAAAATATAATATTTATGTTACGAATGATATGCACTATGCTAAATACTTGGAACATATACATACAGACCTTGCGGTGAAAATACTTTCAGTTTAAAAATATATACGTACATACAAATACATATGCTACATAGACACACACTACAAATGATAAAAATACTTAAATCAAATTTACTTCCAATAAACATTGTTCCATCAAAATAAACTATATTTTATATTTAACTATTGTGTATAACTTTCAACATTCGACTAATACTACTAATATAAAAATACAAAAAAAGACACACACCGCTTGGTCTGGCGTTGTAAGATAAGTAAGATTTAAACAATTGTTCAAATTAAACGACACAAAAATAAGGGATAGATTGCCAGTCCACCTTATTTAAACAATATATATTTTACTGTGCGCACACAGAATTACATTGTGATGGATATTACTTTTAATATATTATTTTTATTAATTATTATATTTTTCGGATACAAATAAATTAGCCAAAAGTAAAACACCACCGTGTATTATATTATACCTAACAGGAAATTTTTTATAAACCCCAGAGGTACGGCAATGATTATTTAATTATTTAATCGGAAGGGGAAATAGACCGGCCAGTCGACATTGATTACTCGACGCGATGTTGGCTCCAGAAACAAACTTTCAGCGAGGGAAGGGACAGGCGACATCAAAATCTATCAGATGTCACACAACCATCGGTAATCCAGGGTGTAGACTTCGTCAGCGCCGCGCAGACACGCACTACCGCCAAAGCGCGTAAGGTGATGCTCGGCTCGGCGCACTTCCCATAACTCACCTGTCAACGGAACTAACTTTCGGACAACCTAATACTGTTATTTACTATCGGTTTTACATGTTATACTTACCAACCTCTTTTAATCAACTAGGCAATAACACCATATTTGGTAGATTAAATGCCCACAAATCGATTGCATGCAATATCTATAATAACTAACCTGTATTTAAATAATAAAGATGTAGGCTATTAAATTGATAATAGCCGCTCCGCCACTTTCCGTCCTAAGACTATATGTAGTCAAATTAACCTAATAATTATTTATGTGAGACTTCAAATCAAGTAATGATTTGTACTAGTTTTATTTTACTTTTTATTATGTAAGTACCAACATTAATTTAACTCGAACATTTATCCCCAGTCCCCAGTTAAATTAATTAAACGTATTC